>CM038793.1:189646620-189822147 GCA_021764765.1 Vicia sativa | reverse complement strand
TTTTGAAGAAATGATTTCAAAGTGTTTTGAAATGTGAAATTGATTTATGAGAAGTTTTAAAAACCCAAGTCGAAAACTTGAAAAATTCACCTTTTATGAGGTTTGAAAGTGTTCGTAACGCTGCTTTCCCGATTAAAATTTAATCGATGAAAGTTTTTCTGAAATTTTTGCATTGTCATAAAATAGATGTATTTATTGACAAGTGTCCAAAAATCACCTAAAATAAGGAGTTTTGATTGGTCAAAAATTGTGGAAGTTTTGTAAAAACATGAAAAATTGGAAAAGAATGGTCCCGTCGAGTTGAACCCATGACCAAAGGGTGGAACACGCGGGCAGGAGATTAAAAGCAAGCTACCACCGAGCCAAACGCTACTGGGTTGTTTAGTGGCTAGAGCACGTGTTGATATGAGATTGGAACATTTAAAATTCAATGAAAACAATGAAGAACACGCCACATCCCTGTTCTTCATTTTGATCTTCAAATTGCCAAATTAATCTAAAATCTTCAAGCCCCAACGAAATTGAATGATGTAAAACGAAACTTGATCGATTTTGAATATCTAACATGATAGTAACTGTTAATTGCATTTATTTTAAGCCCAGAACGATTTTGGTTTCAAGAACACTATGAACCCTAAACTAAAAATTCAAATTAAATGATGTATGTTTCATGATTCTTGATTTTATTGAGGGTTATTGATCGTGTTAGGTGTAAAGAGTTTGGCCAAGAGCTTTTTCAAAAAGAATCAAAGAATTATGAGAATGGATTTCATGTTCTTACCGTGAAAGTGAGAATCTTCGACCTTTAGTGTTTCCAATCTGATTTCTTGATCATTTGAGCTCACCGCATGTATGGAAGTCGCGGTGAATGGTCTCGCTTGCTTTGAGCTTGCTCCAATCTTCCCAACCAAGTCAACCTCACATTGCATCGAAAATGGAACTCGATTTTGATGTTAATCGTGTTACGATTGTTGTTTATAGTCCTGATCATATACATGATGTATAGTGATGTCATTGAATGATTAGAACATAGCTTGATCAAGCCCAACTCCAAATTCGATTGCTTGGGCAGTTTTGCAAGTTTATGAACATGGAAAGTGAAAACTGGTTTTGGCTTGATTTTATATTGATTTTAAGTTTCAACTCAATTACATGTTAGTATTAGAACATGTTAGACAATTAAATTACTTAAAGTTTCTCACAGATTTTCAAAATGTAAGTTTCACAATTTGCACTATGATTCTTGAATTTGGAGAAAATGAGAGAAAGTAAATTTGTGATGCTTTGGTGTGGTTTTGAACTTTAATTTGTGATCTATTTATAGCAAAGATTCAAATGTTAGGCAACAAGTACAATGCTTTTGGAAAATCAAGGATAGCTTAGGGGTAAGAATGGTATCTGCCAAAAGGAAACTTCCTTTTTCACTATGTACTATTTTTACAATTTTGATCCAATCTTCTCAATTATTACCTCTAGCTGATATTTATCAGCTCAATGATCCATTTGGCATGGTTGATTGTTTCTAGATGAAGAAACACAAAATGACCTATAATTGAAGTTTTGGACTTTGAAAATCAAGTTTCATGAAGCCTTATGTTTCAATTTCAAAAGTATAGTTAGACTCCATGGATTTGAGAGTTATTGAAATTTTGGAAAGCTTGTTTCACAAGCCAACTTTCATGTTTTGAGTTTTTTTCAAATTCAAATTGGAACTAGGTGAAAAAATGGCATGAAGTTTGAAAAATAAGAAATTTCAACATTTAGAAATTTCTTAGTGTTAGAACTTTGACTTTTTGTTGACTTTTTCAAATTTTTTGATTTTTAGTATGATGATCATTTGAAGTATTTTGATGTTTGAAAAAGTTTTGTTTTGAAAATTTGACCAAAAGTCAAAGTTTGATTTTTCTGTGCAGATGAATTTTCATCAAATGTTTCTGAAAACGACTGATGAAGTCTGTGAACTTCAGTGATGTTTTGAATCCAGAAATTAGGTCAAGATGTTGTATCTAAGATATAATGACCAATCTCTATCCAAAAAGGTCATTCAACGCTTCAAAAGTCGAGAATTCTCATGCTCGATCAAACCCAAATTGGTCGATCCTCAACTCCGGAGAAAATTTGGATATCCGATGATCGAGGTTGATGATTTGATCCAGATAGATCAAAATGAGGTGAGAAACTCAAACCCTAATTGGTTGGTTTCGAATCGATGAAAATTTGATGAAACCCTCACTTTTGACCGTGAATGCTATGTTCCATTAATGTTATCTCGAGCTGTTAGTTATGCAATGATGCAAATGTAAGGTGGTATATTAGGTCAAAACGGGTATGACACATATATAATCAACTTAAAACGATACAATAAAGAGGTAGGGTGATAAAATGAATGAAGTGGAATAACCGTATTTCACAACTACAAACGATTCAGATATCGATTTAAACTAACTTTTGGTCAATTTAAATACAACGAAATGATGCATGTGCAATGAATGAATGACTGGTTAATGTTAATGACCTAATGGACGCGTATGCAGATGAATGTAAAGCCTAAGCCAGATAAAATCGAGATAGGAGGGCAAATTTAAAAATAATAAAAGCCGGGAGATACTCTATGGGATCTAATAGACTTTGTTGGGAAGTATCTAATTGTTGCTGGGAGACGGAGCCCAAAGATTCCTTTGAGGTGATGAATCTGAAGTTCGTTAAAACCTCCGGCTGGGGCATAATGGAGATGTAGGTTTCCTCTGATGCTCTATCTGACCAAGTTTCGAGTCTGGATATGGCTACTGCCGGGGGAATGATAATCATTGAGAGATATTCTGCTGGGGATAAATACTGAGAAACACGTTACCAGATGACATGTGTAATCAAAGCTGTCGGGATCACCGTCAGGACTAATGTGATGAAGCTCGCTGTTGGAACACCGTGAAAGGAAATTTGTACTGGTCGAGAAGGTTTGTAGAGGCGTATCGCTCATGCGGGATTGTACTCTTGTGAAAGTAACCTGGGAATGCATTGCGACTTTGTCGCCATCTCAATTCCTAGAACCTAGTAATTACTTTGATGTTCAAGCCAGATTTGTGAGAACGATGTTTATTGTCAAATGCATATAATCATTCAAAGCAATCATTGGACTTTATGCACAAAAAAACGACAATAATGAACACTGTAAAAGGAAGAATTTGCATTAATTTGGAAAGATGGCGTATGGCCAAGTAGTTTGTATACAATGAAAGAAAAAAGCTATGTGGAAACAATCTCGTCGAAGTTTCAACTATGCTAGTGCTCATATTTCGACTTATCTCCTTGTCAGTAGAAAGTGAGGGATTAATTTTCGCCATTTGAATCTTGAATGCTATAGTAGTAGTCCGAGGTAGATGATCCTGGATGAGACATAGTACGCTAAATCCCTAACTTTGCCTAGACCGCCCTTCGGTTTTCGCCCAACGATACCTTTTGCCCAAGCCGCCTTGTGTTTTCGACCTGGTGTACATGTTTTGTATATATCCTTAACTTTTCCCGAACCTCTTTGTTCCGCCAGATGCCCTTATTTTCTAGGCCAGTGAGCTAGCGGGTCTCATGCGTATTTTTTGACTATGTCTCTACTGTGGTGGGAAGTCTTCCCATCCATGGTGCTAAATATAGTTCACCGAAAAATACTGTCTTGACTACAAACGGTCCTCGAGGTGGGAGTCCATTTTCCCGATCACCTTGTGGAAGGAGGATGCGCTTGATCACTAGATCACCGACTTGTAGACCTTGTTTGACTTTCTCGTTGAACGCTTTAATCATTCGCTTCGATAGATCCGCCCATGGCGTGATGGATGTTTTTGTCGATCAAGTTAATTTGGTCGAGGCGAGTCCGGATCCATTCGTCTCGCTTACTCCGCCCTGGAGGACCTGTTGAGGGTATCTCGAACCTCGATGGGTAGGACTGCTTCCATACCATATACAGGAGAGAAGGGGTTGCCCCCGTGATGTTCGCATCAGCGTGATAACCATGGAGAGCAAATGGCAACATCTCATGCCAATCCTTGTAAGTCACCGTCATCTTCTCGTATAATCTTCTTAATATTCTTGTTGACGGCTTCCACCGCATCTATCTTAGGCCGATATGGAGAAGAGAAGAGTGATGTTGATCTTGAATCGCGTGAGTTTGGTGATCATTTTGTTGTTGAGATTCGAACCGCTATCTAATACTTTCGGGACACCGTCCCCGACAGATAAGATTATGTTTGATGAATTGAGCCACAACATTCTTCTAACAGATGCGAACTATACGCTTTACCCACTTGGTGAAATAGTCAACTACCACAAGGATGAAACGATGTCCGCTAGTAGGCTTGATTTCTCCGATCATGTCAATTCCCACATTGCGAAGGCCAAGGAGCGGTCGAATATTCAGGTGCCGAGGTATCGCACTTTTTCTCAGCTGCATATCTGGCATTTATGACAAGATCGAGCATAGCGGTGACAATCGCTTCCATCGGGACCAATAGTAACCTGTCCCCTAATCTTCTTAGCCTATGGTATGTCCACCGGAGTGGGTACCAAATGTGCCTTCGTGTAATTCTTCCATGATATGTCTGCAGCTCGATCTACACAATGGAGTAAGCACAAGTCGTGGTCTTAGATAAGATGTTGTGAGAAAGAATTTGGATGCGAATCTTCTCAAGAACTTTATCATTGACAGATGCCCCTCTGGGATATTCCCGAGTCTCAAGATACCTCTTCACTCAGAGAACCAAGGCTTCTCTCCAGACAAGCTCATAAAGATGTTGGTTCGTCAAACTTTTTGATGATGATTTGGGAGCCTTTGTTGTCCGACTTTGAACATAGATTTATAGTAATGTGTCTCGCAACCGATTCTTCTCGTGGAATATGATCAAAAGTAATCTTCAAGTAGGGATCAGCTCATAACATGCCTCGATATGGAATAAGATTCGGATGCTTTGTATCCCACTCGCTTTTATCCTGACCGATCGCTAAAGTCGAGTCTCCGCATAACTTGCGAGATTTTGATTCTTAGGTCAATAGCAGCTTTAATACCCATAATGCACGCCTCAGACTCGCCATGTTATTAGTGCAATCAAAACATAATCTAGAAAGGAGTGTGTCCTCCGTAGGGAGATGTAATGATGGCGCCAATGCCATTGCCAGTGAGTTTGAGGCTCCATCAAAGACCATGGTCCATTGGGATCCTTGTCAAAGTCCTTCGTCTGTCCGGTTCTTCACATTCATACTACCAAAACATCTTCGTCTCGAAACTCGAATCGCATAGATCGATAGTCATCTACGGCTTGATGAGCCAAATGATCGGCCACTACACTTCCTTTGATCGCTTTCCGAAGTATATGGATGTCGATTCGGTCAAGATCATCTCGCCATCTTGCTATTCTTCCAGAGAGAGTCGGTTTCTCAAATACGATTTTATCGGATCCATTGGAGATCAACAGTGAGTCATCAACATTCCTGTTAGTCATGACAGCCCAAGCTAAAGCAGCAGAAGTCTTCTCAGTCTGTAGTATCTTGTTTCACAATGGTAAACTTTTGCTAAGGTAATATATTGCATACTCTTTTCCAAACTCGGCCATGTTGCCCCAACACACACCCCATTGAGTTCTCTAACACTGGTACATGATAAGAGGTTTTCCTTCAGCGGCATCGGATAAGAGGATTTTGTAGGTACTCCTTGATTTTGTCAAAAGCTATCCGGCAATCGTTGCTCCATTCTACTACTTGATCTTTCTCTCGAATTTGAAGATTGGCTCACAAGTAGCGCTTAGATGTGCAATGAATCGCAATCGTAGTTCATCATCCCAAGAAACCTCTCGACTTTTCTCTGTGGAGTCAGCATCTCTTGAATAGCTTTAACCTTGGCGGGGTCAACTTCAATACCTTTACCACTGACAACAAATCCTAGGAGTTTACCGGATCTGACTCCAAAGGTGCACTTGTTGGGATTGAGTCTTAGTCTCAGACTTCTTCATCATCAATCAGCAGATGATCGAGATGTTCTTCTTCGCCATGACCGAGCTATCATGTCGTCGACGTAGACCTCTATCTCGTGATGAATCATGTCATGAAATAATGCCACCATGGCACGCTGATAAGTGGCGCCAACATTCTTCAGTCCGAACAACATGACCTTGTAGTAGAAGGTGCCCCACTGTCCTACCCCAAAATTTTCCCTCCTACATCCCCTACATCCATACTCAAGGATTCCTCAAGGGTTGATCGACAACCTCTCTCCTAAACAATCAACCAAAACTAGGGTTTGGCACCTCGGATCAAGATGGACTTCCAACATCTCCAATGGTCATCATGCTTCCTCATATGCTTCAAAGATTCTCCATGTCAAGTTTCAAGCCTCAAGTCAAGTTTCTCGCATATTGCCGATGGTTGAAAATCAACTGTATTGGACAAAAGTCAACTGTGGTCAACATACGTACCAAACTCCTAATTTTTGGTCAACATCCTCATTTTGAAATCACATTCATCATTTGATAAAGGGTTGACCATGATTCATCAAGAAAACTCAAGATTTGCACAAAAGTCAAACTTTCCAAATTAGGGTTTTTAGTGAAAAGTCAATCGAACTTTGATGAGCATAATTCTTCATACTTTCTCGTAAAGTTTTCCACCACCTCTCATTTTGAAGGAAATTCAATTCTCTACAACTTCATGTCTCACAAGAATGTTCAAAAATGCTTCATTTGGAAGGTATGGATCAAAACACATTGTGTCCTTTTCAAAGTCAACAAAAGTCAACTTTTGTTTTGAAGATTTATTGAGCATGGAAACTCCAATTGACATGAAACCAAAGAACACCCAAAATGTGAAAATTGAGCAAAATACACCTTTGCACAAGTTACATTTTCTTGGTTTAAACTTGTTCCTTATCTTATTTGGAACCTTCAACCCCAATGCCACTTAATTTTGTCTTTATTTTTCTATTTAATTTGATTTATTCATTTAAAAAAAATTAAATTAAAAAATAAGGTATAAAATCAAAATTAAATGCAAAATTGATTTTTCTCTCATACTTGAGATCCAAGTAACTCACGTCGGCAAATTTCGAAATTTGCATTGATTTGGCAAGAAATTGATGAAATTGATCAATATGAAGATTTGATTTTGTACAAAATCAAATAATTTTTGCATTGATTGATCATTATTTGTTCCTCAAATCAGCCCAAAATCCATCTACTATAAATGTATAATGCATACCACATGAACAAGAACAGAAAAATTGCTCAAAAGAACCCTAACCTAAAGTCAAAAAACCGTGCACTTCAAGCAATCATACTTTTGTTTTGATCGATTCACCAATTCTAAGCATCCAAACACATTCCTTGAGTCCCCGAATCATCCTGCACCTTTACATCTCTCAAAAACATCAAGAATTGAGAAAACACGATTTGGTTTGTTCATACTTTTTCAAATTTCGATTTCTATCATTCATGCATTATTAACGAGTTTTGATGTTTGCTTTGTGTTTAGTTTGAAGTTTGCAAGCTTTCTGGACAATCCAATTGCATTTTCATGGCCTGAATCGAAATATACCATGACTAGGGTTTTCTGAACCGATTTAGGGTTTCCTTAAAACGAAAAAATTGGACCAAATGAATGCCACCAGTGTGTTTAGAATTCAATTTGCAATCGATTCATGTACTCACAATCCATTTATATTGCTTGTATAGAGTTTTTGAATTATGCAATATAGCTTTAACTTAGCCGACGCTAAGTTTCCGTAAATTCAAACGAAGAAGAAGGTGTTCTTCGCATGAATTTGAATTCTGTGAGGCTTTGCTTAAAACCAATTCGTTTCATTCTCTAAACACGTGACGCCTAGCTCGCTTGGTCATGGCGCTTTGAAGCAAGGTCACCGGTCGACCTGTACCATGGTAATTATTTTTACAAGTTTGAAAACTCACTTATATTTTTCTATTTTCTTATTTTCTTTAATACTTTCCATCCAATTTAATTTATCTTCAAATATTTTTATCACGCATCTAAAAAACACCAAAAATATTAATTTTTTGCATAATGATCAGAAAAATGTTTATTTTAATTTTAAAATTAAAATTATTATTTTTGCATGCATATTTAATTTAATTACTAATTAATCATTTAAATGACTTTTAATTGTTTTTAAATTATCAAATCAATTCCAAAACTTTATCTTATCATATTAATTTCATTACAAACATAAAACCTTTTTTCTCATTCAAAAATATTCATTTTTACTAACATTTTCTTCTTATGCAATTTCTCGTATTTTCCGATTATGTATCTGTTCACAGGTTGTAACGTTTCGGACGATTTTTCTCGCTTTTCTTTTTCAATTATGTAACTGCCTATGGGATGTAATAGTTTAATTAGGGCTTTTATTTTCCGCACTCTCATTATGTATCTGCCCCAAAGCCATGTAATAGCGAGGACTTATCTTTCCGCACTTTACATTTCCGCAATTTACTTTCTCGCACCCTATAAACTGCTAGTAATTAGCGTGTATGGCAAGATTAAAATTGGAAATAGATCACCAAGATAAAAATATCCGAATTAACACACTCTTTTCACACATGCACCCCTTAGGTAATTCTCTTGTTGCCTTACGATTCAAATGGTCAAGTCCTCGAACGTAGATGTATTCTAGCACTGCCTTCAAAACAAATCATCATAGTCCCTTCGATACAAAGATCATAGACCCAATGATGTCGCCCACGAATACATGATCTTGACCTCGATTGTCGCCACGAAAATGATGATAGTCCCTTCAAATGTGCTAAGATACTTCCTACAAGTTTTCTATGACCATCCGATGTCCTTCGAATGTCCCGCTTACATCCGATTTAATAGGGTTACCTACCAACAATGGTATGGATAGCACTATTCTAAAGGAACGTAAACTAACACGAAACGACCAATTCCGAGTAGGTAATAAGACTTTAGTTGCTTGCTCAAACAAAATACTTTTCACACCACACACTTTTGTCAAAGTTCAAACTCTTTCAAAACGAAACATTCGAAAACTTTGTATACATTCCTACATGAGTCATTACAAAGTCAAAGCGAAATGCCTTTTCAAAACATTTTTTGTCAAACACACAGAAAACACTTTTTTGAAAATGATCTAAGAGCAACTAAGAGCCCGTAGAAAACTACGGATGGAAAGGGGTGCTAATACCTTCCCTTTCATAACCTTCTCCTTACTAATCTAACGAAGGTCTTTTTCTCACTTTTACCTTCCCTTAATTGGATAAAAGAAAAGTCGGTGGCGACTCTTGCTATCCGCACATTTGCGATACAAAATTCTCAAAGTCAATTCACCGTATTACACACTGTGTAACGAAAGTAGTCTTCTCCATGTCTTCAGGAGCCATTTTGATTTGATTGTAACCGAATAAACCATCCATGAAAGAGAAAACTTTGTGTTGTGTGGTGTTGTCGACTAGAACATCAATATGAGGAAGTGGAAAATCGTCTTTCGGACTTGCTCTGTTCAAATCTCTGTAATCCACACACATCCGTACTTTCCCATCCTTCTTAGGTACGGGTACCATATTTGCAACCCATTGTGGATAAGAAGTAACGGCTAAGAAAACGACATTGAACTGCTTCATGACCTCGGTTTTGATTTTCTCTGACATCTCAGAACGCATGCGACGAACCTTCTATTTTACTGGGAGAAAACCTTCTTTCATCGGTAATCGGTGTACCACAATGTCAATGTCTAGACCTGGCATGTCTTCGTATGACCAAGCAAAAACTTCGATATAGTCTCGTAGCATCTGAACTAATCTTTCTTTGACACTGCTCTCAAGACCTGCTCCTATCTTGATCTCTTTTCTGTCTTCATCAGTACCCAAATTCACAACCTCAACTGGCTCTTCGTGTGGGTGTATAACCTGTTCTTCTTGCTATAGCAGTCTGACAAGTTCTCCTGGCACTTCACAATCTTCCTCATATTCGTCTTCGGCTTGGTAGATCGGATTATCAAGTCATATTTAGCAATAGCGTAGTCATATCAACCCAGATTCGAGGAATCAGAGTGTATCATGTGGGTGTGTGTAAGAACACAGAGCTTTTGAAGGGGTGGTAAAAGTAAAAGAAAGAAAACAACACTTAAATGCAAAAGTCCAATGATTTTATTGAATGAAAATATGCAAATAACAGATAATAACCCTCACAAACGAGCCGTGATGCCCCGGGCAAGGCACCAGGCTTAAAACGAAAAGCATAACAGAAAACAAAAGCAATTACTCCTGTCTAAAGGAGATTGGTATGGCGTCTTCGGTCTTCCAATTGCCGAGTCCGTTGTCGGGAATTGGGAAGATCCAACCGCTGATATCGAAGTCACTGTCATCGTCTTCTATAGCATGGACTCCATCTTTGCTGATGCGGAAGGGAAGTTGGTTGGCCAGCACGTTCGCAGCGTATCATCTTCTGACCTTTGATGGTGAAGCCTAAACCAGTCTTGTCAGATTTGAAAGAAAGATCGGGGAGCTGACCCCATATAGTACTACCTCCTCCTTCAACTGCAGCTTGAGCATCTTTCAGCGAGGTCATCCTAGGCGGAACTTGTGTAACTTCGGGAGTGACAGGAGAGTCAACAGGCATGACTCTTGGAACTGTTTCGAAGGCTTGACAGGGAGTCTTGAAGAATTCACCTTCCATCTCGAGGTATTGGAATGACAGCAGATGACTCACCATATATTCCTCCTCACCGCATACTGTAACAACTTTCCCCTTCACTGGGTACTTCAGCTTCTGATGCAAGGTAGAGGTAACAACGTCTGCCCCATGTATTCAAGGGCGTCCAAGTGGGCAAGAGTAATCTAGACGGATGTCCATGACAAAGAAAGTGGAGTCGAAAGTCTGGGAACCGACTTTTACTGGTAGGATGAGCTCTCCAAGTACTGTTCATTTAGAACCATCAAAACCTCTCACAATTATGTCACTGGGCTTCAAGACCAATCCTTCAATGTCGAGTCGGTCAAAAGCACTCTTCGGTAGGATATTCAGAGCAGAACCGGTATCTACCAAAACATGAGATAATGTAATGCCCTTGCATTCAACAGAGATGTGCAAGGCTTTATTGTGTTTCCTTCCGGCAGAAGTCAAATCAGCATCGGAGAAGCCTAGATCGTTGTTGGCAGCCAGGCTAGCAATACAAACTTCAAACTGATTAGTAGTAGTGTCTTGCGGTACGTGAGCATTCTTCAGAAACTTCACTAAGGCCTTAGCATGAGCCTCAGAGCACAATAACAGAGCAAGCATGGAGATTTTGGATGGAGTTTGTCCCAACTGTTCCACAATATATTAGTCACTCTTCTTGATGATCTTCAGAATTTCCTCCATTTCTTGCTTGGAGGTATCTTCAGCAACTTCCTTTGGTACTTCCTGCTGTGATGAGTCACGGTTCTTTCCCTCGCGCTTCGGGAATGGGTTCGATAGCTGGAATGCGAGCTGGAGTCGCAGTGTCTTTTGGAGGAGAGATCTCTGGAGAAAATACTCTTCCGGCTCTGGTCACCTTACTTGATCCGTTGATGTTGTCAATATCAGGAATGGTAGCTTCAACTGTAATGTCCTAAATGGTCAGAGGGTCTTGCTTAACGCCATGATAGTAAACCTCAACTCCATAGTTCCAAGGTATAGCTTTGTCAGAGGAGTATGGAACTGTTCTGGGAGAAGTAATGATGAGAGGTGCCACTTAGGCCCGTGGATCGCAGAGGAAATCCTTATTGTGTTAACATCAAGACAGTCGGGAAATCGCTCCCCATCCCGGTTGCCTTAACATCTTCAATAGGAATCTTGTAACTTTTGGGAACAGATACTCACCATGTAATCGAACTTTCCACTTGGCTGCCCCAAGGTATCCCATACTTCTAGTACAGTTTCGCACACATCTTCGATCTTCAGATTCTTAGTCATGTCTTCACACAAATTCTCCACAGGCGAAGGTTTCAGAAATAGCACTTCCCGGTTATCCATCATACACTGAATACGTCTTCTCAACCAAGCACATCCGTCAGGTGCCGATGGGAACCAACGACAATTCTCTGGGCATCTTGGATTGACACCAGCTTGTAGCAGATTCTTCTTAACAGTCATCAGAGGAATAGTCAAGTCATTCACATCGAAAACATAAGAGTTCTTGTCAATAGCATTGGAACGTTTTCCATGGTTAGGCATTGGTGTGTTGATTACATTCAGAGTCTCGATAGGAGGATCAAACTCATTTTCTTTAGCTTCAATCATGTCTTGAATCTTGTTCTTCAGAGCCCAACAATCTTCAGTGTTATGCTCTGGGCTATTGGAGTGGTAAGCACACTTGGCATTAGGATTGTATCTCGGAGAGGAAGTGTTGATGTTTTGAGGAGGATCCCTCAAGGTAATCAGCTCTGCTTTCAACATTGAAAACACCGGCGGAACCTCCGACATGATAACTAGTATCAAATAGAGTCGCCATCGAACGTCTTTTATCTCACGAGGGAGAAAGGAAAACATCGAGTAAACCAGAGGGGAGAAATCGTGGTCCTATGACCGTGAAATCGAGAGAATCTAGGTAAGGGAGTTAGTCCCTATAAGCGTAGGACTTTATCTTTCCGCACTTTACATTTCCGCAATTTACTTTCTGCACCCTATAAACTGCTAGTAATTAGGCGTTTATGGCAAGATTAAAATTGGACATAGATCACTCATAACTCCAAGATAAAAATATCTGAATTAACACACTTTTCACACATGCACCCCTTAGGTAATTCTCTGCCTTATGAATTCAAATGGTCAAGTCCCTCGAACGTAGAAGTATTCTAGCACTGTCGCCTTTAAAACAAATCATCATAGTCCCTTCGATACAAAGATCATAGACCCACGATGTCGCCTATGAATACATGATCTTGACCCTCGATTGTCGCCACGAAAATGATGATAGTCCCTTCGAATTTGCTAGGATACTTCATACAAGTTGCTTATGACCATCCGATATCCCTTCGAATGTCCCGCTTACATCCGACGAATAGGGTTACCTACCAACTAAGGGTATGGATAGCACTATTCTAAAGGAACATAAAATAACACGAAAACGACCAATTCTGAGTAGGTAATAAGACTTTTAGTTGCTTGCTCAAACAAAATACTTTTCACACCACACACTTTTGTCAAAGTTCAAACTCTTTTCAAAACGAAACATTTCCGAACACTTTGTATACATTCTGTTCTTGCAGGAAAAACCTCATGTAGGATCTTAAGGGATTCGGAGGCTCATACAAGGATGAATGGCCTCCAAGCTATGGGTCTAGCTTACCCCGCAGTTGGGAGCCCTTAGAGATAAAGTATTTGACCCCTCTTGAGCGTATGGCTAAGAGAGGTAATGAGAGAATCTCTTCCATGGCCCCGAGGCCCTTTATAGCATAGCCGCCACTAATGATCATAATGGCGAACTGCCTATTTAATACATGAAACCGTTATTTAATGATTCGTGAACGTCCAGAATCGACCCATAAATAGCGTAATGAGACCAATCCAACCCTCCTAGCTCGATAGAGGTCCGGGTCATATCCCTGGTTGACCCGATCTCTTATCCGAATTCGGAACTATGTCGGATAAGCGCCTCATAGCCACAGTCCGAGATCCATCCGGATGTCTACAAACCCTCCTCCGGTCTTATATCTCGCCGAAATTTATACATGATCATAAGCCCCGAGCATATGGTTTCTAGACCTTGAAGCCTTATGCTCGATTTTAATAGAAACATAAACTTTGACCCGTGCCGTCCTCCAATACCACAGTTGTTTTACCATTCTTCGCTGAGGTTTTAAATGTTACGTACCGAATCGACACTCCAACAGTAACGCTGCTTTTAGCCCGGCCGGATCCCGTGACGCATGGCCGGATAAAAATTCTTCGACTCACATCTCGGCCTCGAGAGAAGATATATAGATGCACTAGCCCCGAGTATCTTGAGTCAAGGCTTTGATGAAAATGTTTTGACGGAATCCAATTAAGGTCCTTCACATGCCCGGTACGTATAGTAGCTTTTAAGGTTGCTCGTGAACGATTTTATGTTATGCTACTATCCTCAGCCATAGGGCGAGCAAACATTTGTTCACAACGCCAATGTATTCCTATCCTCGTCACGAATCGATACTCCAGCTTTAACCCAAGCATAACACTCGCTTAGTCCGACTCGGCTCGTAATTTTGTCTGCCATTGGTAGTAAGACTTAGCTTAACTAGACCAGCCCCAAGTCGCATGATGCATCAAGCGTGCTATATTGGCTTTTCAAAGCACATAACAACCGCTCATGACACCACTTCGCTTTTTACCGCTTTACGTGTTAGATATAGAGCCTTCAAGGTTCGAACCTCCATAGGGATGATCCGAGACGGATCGTGAGCCCAACCGAGGTTGACCAGAGGTTCAGAGCCTCTGCCGAGGTTGACCAGGTATCTGATAGAACAGAGCCTTCCGTGATCGAAAGACGATCATAGACCGAGCTTAGCAAGCCGCCAATGGGTTCAGAGCCCAAGCGAGGTTGACCAAGGAGTATTCCGATAGGAACAGAGTTTTCCGTGACCGAAAGACGATCATAGACCGAGCTTTGCAAGACGCCGCCAATGGGTTCGAGCCTTAAGCGAGGTTGACCAAGGAGTATTCCGTGATAGAACAGAGCCTTCCGGATCGAAAGACGATCATAGACCGAGCTTAGCAAACGTCGCCAATGGGTTCGAGCCTCAAGCGAGGTTGACCAAGGAGTATTCCGATAGAACAGAGCCTTCCGTGATCGAAAGACGATCATAGACCGAGCTTACAAGACGTCACCAATGGGTTCGAGCCTCAAGCGAGGTTGACCAAGGAGTATTCCGATAGGAATGAGCCTTTCCGTGATCGAAGACGATCATAGACCGAGCTTAGCAAGATGCCGCCAATGGGTTCGAGCCTCAAGCGAGGTTGACCAAGGAGTATTCCGCATAGGAACAGAGCCTTTCCGTGACTGAAAGACGATCATAGACCGAGCTTTGCAGTACGTCGCCAATGGGTTCAGAGCCTCAAGCGAGGTTGACCAAGGAGTATTCCGCATAGGAACAGAGCCTTTCCGTGACTGAAAGACGATCATAGACCGAGCTTTGCAAGACGCCTAATGGGTTCGAGCCTCAAGTGAGGTTGACCAAGGAGTATTCCGCATAGGAATAGAGCCTTTCCGTGACTGAAAGACGATCATAGACCGAGCTTTGCAGTACGTCGCCAATGCCTTTGATTCCCACCATATCCGAGTCTTGAGGTGTGGAGCACTTTTTATCCGTTACATCCTATTTTGGTTTTTACAAACTAGGATCAAGATGCCTCTTCACCCACACAGGAGAGTAAGACGACACCTTTACATCGTGGTATTTTAAACAATATTGTAATTTTTTACAAAATTTCAACAGTTCAAACTCCCCGACTTTTCGCCATCTTCTCTTCTACCAATCTTGACCGGGATGGTTATATGAGCCCCCCAAGCGCTTAGTCTTTGTTTAAAAAAGATGAAGCGCTTTGATACCAAGCCATCCTTATCAAGGAGGACTCAGTTTTGTCGTTTCGCTCCTCGAGTACTTACGCTAGGTATTTTGCTTATATTCTACATATTGTCCGATCCTTCCTTATTTGATACAAAATAAAAAAATAGAATGTCTCCCTACCAGGGATAAGGACGACACCTTTCCTTTAAATCTAAGAAAGTTAATTTACAAAATGCCGAGGTATTTTCTCATTTTTATTCAAAACAATTAAACCGCAACTTTGCATCGTCCGAGCTATTGATACCGCCAATCAGTTGTTTAATTGAGCTTCAAGAACACTCCATGTTCTACTTACACTGCTCATCCAAAGAGCTATGATGAGTTAGTTCATCAATCCATTATATGTGAATTTATCAATATAACCATAAAGTACTGTGGATAATTGTTTGTGCAGATAAAGTCCCTAGAATATTTTGTGAGGTCTATTAGAGAAACTAAAAGTTGCACTGATTTATAATTTATTTCTAACTGTCAAGTTATAATAATGCACCAATATGTTAACATAACGTTAGTATGTTATTGTATTTTCCAATCCCCAAATATATAATATTTAGATTGTTTCTATCATATGAATGCATATAATACAACTAAACATAATCAAAATTCAATGAGCTGCTGCTAAATGTTTTGCATCCTGTACCGAGGTCAATATAGGAACCGACTTCCAACGTTAAGAAAATATTGTCAAACAACTACAATAAAGAGGAAAAAACTTATCTTTAATGGTGCATCGTCAAATGATCCAGGAAATCTTTTGATGTTTGGCACAACGGGTCGATGTTATAATGCACTACTCCGCTCTTTATTTATAGTAAGCGGTTCCACGAAAATATCCCAACTAATCACAAGAATCTGATATGAATATTTGACTTGAACCGATGTCGAGTACAAGTGACAAAGTTGCAATGAGTCCGCCCGATCTAGATTACCCCTTAACTGATTTAGCTAAGAACTCGCCTATAGCAAACCCGTAGCAACAACCCTTCACGAGGCTTGTCGGCTTCGTTAACAATTGAAATTTCTTTTGAGGCATGTGTTGACAAGCATTCTGAATGTTGCGTATAGCTTTACAAACTCGGAGCATATTGGATTTTTAATAGAAATCGATTTAACCGCATTATCATACTACCGGTTGCCTAGAATTCCTTTTCTGACATTATATCAGACCCTGCAAACTTTATGGTTCACGTGATTTCGGTCTTCAACTCCGGGCTTCCTTTCATGATATCGCATGATAGATTACAGAAGACATTACTCGGAGGTTACTATCACTGAATGCTTTCCTCACCGCTTTCACCTTCCTTTGGCGCAGTGATTACCGAATGACAATCACGCCAACACCAGAAGTGCTTTACCCGGCCGAAACTAGCAACGATCTTACACCAGAATGCCCATCGAATTTCTTTACTCCAAAAGCAAGACTCCATGACCTTGTTATGCCTTAACAGGTTTTCATCACCTGCTAAAATTTCAGTAAAGACTGCATATAATTTTACATCGTTGCCTTCCGCACACACCACGATCATGTTTCAAATTAAAACTCAGATAACAAGTCAATACGCATAATACAGTAGTTGTTTGAGAGATGCAACAGGAACAACGACTTATCTTTCTATAGTGATCGGCCTTGTGAGACGCTAAACAGATAAACATGCTACAACCGTCATCCTCCAGGTTTGAGCTTTCTTATCCCAGCTTAACCTCGATCCGAGGTCTTCCCCGGAAAGTCCTTGCCGTCGATGAAGAACATATTCAACAACAAAAGCGGAGATCCCAGCTATTGTGAACTGCAAAATCTATCGACATCGAGGTCGGTGTTGCCATCTTCTGGAAGCGTATTTACACGAGACCTGCTACTGAAGCAAAACAACACGGTGCTATATGATTAGCATACAACTGCAGAATTTCACAGATGCGAACTATTGACAAGAATCCCGTAGGCAAATTATCTTTTATTATTTTTATGTTACTTTGACAATCAGTGTTTTTAGAAAACAGATGCTATGCATAATGTCGGGCTCCAATTGTTCTGCTACATGGCTCCAGAAGTTAGATAAAGAGAAGAATGATAACTTATCTTTTACGGTATTTGTGATTCACGGGATAGTAGATCCCAGCCCCCAGGTCTGTAGCCTCACAACCAGGAATTTCCGACGTCTTCCCGCCATCTACACTAGTGTTTATACGCGTAGCCGCCTTTCCATTTTCCAAACCAATCTTTCGCACACAAGCTTGTGTTTATCATGCTTCGCATCGTGATTGCTACGACTACCAGCTCGGACAATCACCATTGATCCGCAGGATACCTTTTCAAGGACGATATCGTATTCGATTTTATCCTTGCTGCCGTAGACCGTTATCACGTTTTAAAACCAAGCTCCTTTCCGATTGCACATCGTGTATAAGACCTTTTGATGTCGGAGTTGGCGTCGTTCTCGAACCGTGTCTGGGAACTGACTATGATGATATAACTTTTCAATAAACACTGAACAGAATGAGTATCCATAACAGGATGCCTTTTTCCTGTAACACTTAAGCACATGATAATGACAGATTATATAAGAGTCATCAGAATAAGAGTCAGCATGGCGTCAAGCATTTGATTATCATAACAATGAAAATAGAAATTGTGAAGAACCACTTATCCTTTAGCGTTGATCTGGTCGTCGATTGCAATGATGTCGACTTAGCAGGGGATTCCGTCAACGAAATTACTGTCATCGTTGCACAAAATATTAAGCTGGACCCAAGTCTGTGAGGCTAAGCTGGATAACAACGCATCCTCCATTCTCAGACCTTTCTCTCAGCTTAGTGTTGGTATCAACCTCGTGGCAAAACATCCCTCCGAACCGGCTTTTTCTTGGCTCCTTTCCTAGAGGCTCGTTATCAAAATCACAACTATGTAACCGACAAGCAATTATTTTGTTATTAAAATCACAGCTATGTAACCGACAAGCAACTATCACTGTGAGCATTAATTCGTAACCGCCGTGACAAGTTATAACGATATTGTAACGAGTTGAGTTTTCAAATTGACTTTGAGAGGAACCGAGCCCCCCTTGTGTCAAGCATTGAATGACAATAAACCAAATAGGCATTAATGAGAAATCACTTATCTGCCGATCACCTTTGAACGAACAGTAGAGTACAAACCTTCTACGGAACGAGATCGGAGGTACCACCACGCCAGATCGGAAATGTCTTTGCCGGGGTATTCCAAAAGATTTTGACCTCGATGAATCTCCCCGATCAGAGCTTCCGTCTCCCCTGGCCCGACCGTTGTTGTAGGAAACATCTTCGACTGAAACTATCTTCGTACCCGATTCTACGACTGGCTATCATCAGATGAGCGTCTTGTTGAGCATCCCGGGCTTGTCTGGTTACGACTTCACCGCAGCGATCACTTGCTTGACCCTCTCGTGATTCGCCCTGGATGGTGGTTCGATCATAACTACTTCAACCCGTCTACTTGCCCCACATTCCGGCTTGACTTATCCAGTGCTCCGGATTATCACATGCAAAAAGTCAGAATGTTCGAAAGACTTAGAAAGTCCTAGTTATAACGAAAACTAAAAGTGTTATTCCAATGGAATTCGTCAACATGGATATTCTTTATGGGTATCATGTATAAAACATGAATTAGACCTCCATATGACTAAATGGTCATTTTGATAAGATTTGTGTGGCCCGGGAAAGTTTTACCGGGGCCCCACGGTGGGCGCCAATGTTCTTGCAGGAAAAACCTCATGTAGGATCTTAAGGGATTCGGAGGCTCATACAAGGATGAATGGCCTCCAAGCTATGGGTCTAGCTTACCCCGCAGTTGGGAGCCCTTAGAGATAAAGTATTTGACCCCTCTTGAGCGTATGGCTAAGAGAGGTAATGAGAGAATGAATCTTTTCCATGCCCCTGAGGCCTCTTTTATAGCATAGCTGCCACTAATGATCATAATGGCGTAACCGTCTATTTAATACATGAAACCGTTACTTAATGATTCGTCACGTCCATAACCGACCCATAAATAGCGTAACAGAGACCAATCCAACCCTCCTAGCTCGGATAGAGGTCCGGGTCATATCCCGGGGTTGACCCGGTCTCTTATCCGAATTCCGGGAACTATGTCGGATAAGCGTCTCATAGCCACAGTCCGAGATCCATCCCGGATGTCTACAAACCCTCCTCCGGTCTTATATCTCGGCTGGGAAATTTATGCATGATCACATTCCTACATGAGTCATTACAAAGTCAAAGCGAAATGCCTTTTCAAAACATTTTTTGTCAAACACACAGAAAGCACTTTTTTGAAAATGATCTAAGAGCAACTAAGAGCCCGTAGATAACTACAGATGGAAGGGGTGCTAATACCTTCCCTTTTCATAACCTTCTCCCTTACTCAGAATCTAACGAAGGTCTTTTTTCTCACTTTTACCTTCCCTTAATTGGATAAAAGAAAAGTCGATGGCAACTCTTGCTATCCGCACATTTGTGATACAAAATTCTCAAAGTAAGTTCACCGTATTACAGACATGTAATCAGCGACTGCTGGGAGACACCCTAAAGAGAGAATACCTTAGGGATTTCTAGATCACTTTTACTGCTTTTTGTTTGACTTGCTTGCTTTATCTTTAAGGGTTGCTTGGGTATTATATTTGTGGGGGATCCTACACCGGGATCCGGGTTTCCTTTTAGGTAAGTAGCAATAAATCATCGCGACCTAGGCGATACCAAACGATCAACATGATGGCTATGCTAGTGTGACACTTTGATGTCCCGATACTCTTCATTTCCAAGTTGAGGATAGTATTTGGCTTCGTGGTGTCATCAAGACTAACTAAACTTTTAGAACCTTAATTGACCCATCTTGGTCATTAGAAGGTAGTGAGATGGCCGACTTTGGTGCGTACTAAGGTTGGTTGATACCGATGCTATGCTCATTCAGATCGACTTTGGGATATTTTCTCGACCACTTGGTAGTCGTATTGAAATAAACGCTACGAGAAAGATCAATGATATGAGATTCCTAGAACCTTTATTATTATAGGACAGATGAAGCAACTCAAACCTTTGGTAGGGTAATCACCTATACCTCATGCAAGCCTTAAACCTAGGCTCATTGTGTGAATTGTTTGTGTGTGCTAAACATGACATCATGACATCATCGCATTGCATATCATTTCTAACTATTTCAAGGACCTAGGGATTTATCTTTGCTCTGTTTTGTAGGGATTATGGCTTCTAGAAAGACTATCTGAATCAACTTCATGGGTATACCTTCTCAACTCAAAGAATTGGTTTCAGAGATTCCTGATCATGCCCAGTTCAGCAAAAGGCATGGTTATCTACTTGACTTGGTTACCCCGGTTTTGAAGAAGATATGATGCATGTCCTATTCCAGTTCTTCGATCCGAAACACGATTACTTTACATTCCCAGATTATCAGTTAGTTCCTACCTTGGAAGAGTTCTGTAAGCTACTTGGGATACCTATTCTTGATCAAATGCCATTCATCGGTCTAGAAAAGGTTCCTAGGTACGAAGACATTGCATCAGCGTTACATCTAAAGCGCTCAGACATTGAAGCCAATTGGGAAACAAGAAGCGGAGTTTAGGGTTTACTTGCCAAGTTCTTAATTAAGAAAGCCTGAGAGTTCCTCAAAGCTATGAGTTTCCATGCATTTGAAGACATTGTGGATTTGCTAATCTATGGTTTGGTTCTATTCCCTAACTCGGATCAATTCATAGATGACAACGCCATCAAGCTGTTTCTTACTCGCAATCTTGTGCCCGCTTTACTTGGAGATATTCTACATTCTCTCCACACTCGTACTATCAAAAGACAAGGAACTCTCATGTGTTGTATACCGTTACTTTCCAGGTGGTTTATTTTGCACCTTCCTCCATCAGTTTTGAAGAACGAGCAAAGATTGAAGTGGTCTCAAAGGCTAATGTCACTCTCTCATTCAGATATCCGTTGGTGTCTTTTCTCTCAAAAGGACTTCACATTCATTGAGCGTTGTGGAGAATTTCCTAATGTACCACTCCTTGGTATAAGGGGAGGTATTACTTACAACCCTTCTCTAGCTCTACGTCAGTTTGGTTTTGCTCGAAGAGATGGTCCTCATGATATGCTTCTCCAAGATATTGTGTTCGAATACAACCACGATCTCCAGAATTACCAACGAAGGTTCATACACGCTTGGGGCATGGTAAAGAAGACCGATACCAAGACTTTGGGGCACCAAAACTCCATTCCTTGGGAACCTTACCTCAAATGGGTCTGAGCTCGAGCTCAAAACCTCATGATGCCATTCACTGCTCTACCAGAATTATGGAACTGTTGCTATAGGTGACGACCCTATACTATTCTCCATCCCGACATGCCTACTGATTTTGAAGACTTGAAGAGATCTTGGATTCAACTAAAAGAAGAAAGGGATACATTTGAAGCTCAGTGCTATGCAAGCGAGAAGAAGGTACTAGAGTTGACGAAGCTACTTCACGAGGAGCGAAGCATCAACGCCTACCTCGGCACCAAGAGGAAGCGCCCATGGGAGACTTAGAGCTTTAGGATTTTTATTGCTTTATTTTTATTATTTTGAACTATCTTTTGTACTCAAAAAGAAAAAGAATAAAAAAGAGAACTAATAAATGTTTGTTCGTGCTTCTTTAACAAATTTAAATCTCTAAGGTCCTTGAAAACATTGCATTGCATTTGCATAAACATCACATATCATAGCATAACATCTCATAACAAGTACATTGAAGATTGGTTTTCTCATTTTCTCGCTATTTATTTTAGCAGAAATTGCTCTTGAACAGACTGTCAAAGATCTCCAGGCTCAAAATGCTCAGTTCCAGGAGATGTCCACTAGCTTTGTCCAAGGCCAAGAAGATCTGAAGAAGCTTATCAACAAAAAGAAGAGGGTTATTGGTGTTCTCAACATGGGTAGACGCTACAAAGGTGGTGTCATACCCCAAAATTTTCCCTCCATCTTCTCAAGACATTTCATACATCCATACTCAAGAATTCCTCAAGAGTTGGTCAGACAAACTCTCTCCTAGACAATCAACCCAAACTAGGGTTTGGTATTTCTCAGGTCAAGATGGACTTCCAACATCTCCAATGGTCATCATGCTTCCTCACATGCTTCAAAGATTCTCCATGTCAAGTTTCAAGCCTCACAGATCAAATTTCCTCAGACAATTGCTCAGATGGTTGAAAATCAATTGTATTGGACAAAAAGTCAACTGTGGTCAACATACAGTCAAACTTCATGATTTTTGGTCAACATCCTCATTTTGAAGTTACATTCATCATTTGATCAAGGGTTGATCATGATTCTTCAAGAAAACTCAAGATTTGCTCAAAAGTCAAACTTTCTAAATTAGGGTTTCTGGATGAAAAGTCAACCAAACTTTGACTGAGCATAACTTCTTCATACTTTATCAAAATTTTTCCCACCAAAGCTCATTTTGAAGGAAATTCAATTCTCTACAACTTCATGTCTCACAAGAATGTTCAAAAAATGCTTCATTTGAGAGGTATGGATCAAAATATTACTGGTCCTTTTCAAAGTCAACAAAAAGTCAACTTTTTGTTTTGAAGATATATTGAGCATGGAAACTCCAATTGAGATAAGACCAAAACGGTTGGTTAGAGGACTCTTAGAGCTTTCCAAAAAGTCCACGAACACTCAAAAATATGGAAAATTGAGCAAGATACACCATTCACAAGTTGGGTAATTTTGAAGAAGTGCACAAAGAGAGATGCTTCTAAAAATCAAAATTTTTGCAAATGGGCTTACTTTTTCTTTATCCAAACTTGTTCCTTATGCAATTAGGAATATCCAAGCCCAATGCCATAAATTTTTATTTTATTTTTCTATTTAATTTGGAATTTATTCATTTAAATACAAATTAAATTCAAAAATAAAGTATAAAATCAAAATTAAATGCAAATTTGATTTTTCTCTCTTCCTTGAGATCCAAGCAACTCAATAAAGCCAGCAAATTTCGAAATTTGGTTGGATATGACAAGATTTGATTGAAAATTGATCAAAAAAGAGAAAATTTGATTTTGTACAAAATCAAATTTGTTTTGCATTGATTGATGATCGATTCTTTCTCAAAACAACTCTGATTCCTTCTACTATATATATACAACACATGCCACACGAATTAGGATAGAAAAACTGGCTGGAGAAACCCTATTGAAGCTCAAAAAATCCGTGGCATACAAGCAACTAGCAGCCTTGGATTGAGATCGTTTCAATTGATTCCAAGCACTCAAACACGTTCCTTGATACCTCCTGAGTCGATCCAGACCCTCACATCATCCAAAACCATCAAGAATCAAAGAATCCGAATTCGGTTTGTTCAAATATATTTAAAAATCGATTTCTCATATTCATGCATTTTTAACACGATTTGTTGTTGTTTTTGTGATTAGTAGGAAGTTTGCAAGTGTTCTGGGTAATTTGATTGCATTTCCATAGCCTGAAACGCGATATGCCATGATTAGGGTTCTTGATCACGAATTAGGGTTTCCTTAAAACGGAAAAATTGGACCTCGAGACCATTACCATTGCATTCGGAATGATGTTTCCAATCGAACCATGGTCTTAGATTTTATTTATATTACTTGTACATGATTTTTGATTTAGCCAGGGACATAGCGTCGAGCAAAGGCCGACGCAGGATTTTCATAAATTTGAAACGAGGAAGACGAAGCTTGGCGCGTGATCTGGAGCATCAGGGGACGACGTGTGTTTGTAATCCGTTCGCTCCAATTTCCAAACAGTGAAGCGCTCCAGCTCAGATGGCAAAGGCATGGGGTTGTGAAGCTAAGGTCTCCAGTTCGAATCCTGGCAAGACCACTTGGTTTTTACTCTTTTACAAACCTCACACTTTTTATTATTTTCATATTTTCTTTTTTTCAATATTTTCATGCATTTTAATTTCTTTTCAACAATTTTTCTCATGCATTAAAAATCATAAAAAAATATTTTTCTTTTTGCATTATTTCCAGAAAGTGTTTATTTAATTTATAAAATTAAAAAATATTATTTTGCATGCATATTTAATTTTATTTCTAATTTATCATTTAAATCACTTTTAATTAGTTTTTAATTATTAAATTATCTCCAAAAAATCCCAAAAAATTATTTTAGCATATTAATGTTATTTCCAGCATGTTATATTTTTCTCATTCAAAAATTTGCATTTTTACTAACATTTTCCTCTTATTCGATTTCTCTCGTATTTTCCGATTTCTCATCCTTTTACAGGTTATCCCGTTTCAGATGATTTCTTTTTACTGTTTTCTTTTTTCCAATAATGTAATTGCTCATGGGATGTAATAGCTTAATTAGGGCTTTTATTTTCCGCAGTTTAAATTATGTATCTGCCCCAAAGCCATGTAATAGCGTAGGATTTATCTTTCCGCACTTTACCTTTCCGCATTTTAATTTCCGCACACTATAAACTGTTAGTAATTAGGCGTGTATGGCAAGATAAAATCAACATAGCCCACTAATTTTCAAAGATAACATATCTGAATTCAACACACTTCTCTCACACATGCACCCCTTAGGGTAATTCTCTCTCGTTGCCTTTACGAATACAAATGGTCAAGTCCCTCGAACGTAGAGGTATTCTAGCACTTTCGCCTTCAAAACAAATCATCATAATCCCTTCGATACAAAGATCATAGACCCAAGAAGTCGCCTCCGAATACATGATCTTGACCCTCGATTGTCGCCTACGAAAAATGATGATAGTCCCTTCGAATGTGCTAGGATACTTCCTACAAGTTGCTTTCTATGACCATACGATGTCCCTTCGAATGTCCCTCTTACTTCCAACGAATGGAGTTACCTGCCAACTAATGGTATGGATAACACTATTCTAAAGGAACTTAAAATAACACGAAAACGACCAATTCTGAGTAGGTAATAAGACTTTTAGTTGCTTGCTCTATCAAAATACTTTTCACACCTCACACTTTTGTCAAAGTTCAAACTCTTTTCAAAACGAAACATTTCCAAACACTTTGTATACATTCCTACATGAATCATTACAAAGTCAAAGCGAAATGCCTTTTCAAAACATTTTGTCAAACACACGTAGCACAATTTTAAAGTGATCTAAGAGCAACTAAGAGCCCGAGATAACTACGGATGGAAAGGGTGCTAATACCTTCCTTTTCATAACCTTCTCCCTTACTCGTAATCTAACGAAGGTCTTTTTCTCGTACTTTTACCTTCCTTAATTGGATAAAATAAAAGTCGGTGGCGACTCTTGCTATCCGCACATTTGCGATACAAAACACATAAAGTCGGTTCACCCATGTAATCAACTCCGGGAGACACCCTAAAGAGAGAATTATCTTAGGGATTTCTAGATCACCATTATTGCTTTTTGTTTGACTTGATTGCTTTACTTTTAAGGGTTGCTTGGGTATTATATTTGTGGGGGATCCTACACCCGGATCTGGGTTTCCTTTTAGGTAAGTAGCAATAAATCGTCGCGACCGTTAGACGTATATCGAAACGGTCAATATGATGGCTACGTTAGCGTGACACTTTGGATGTCCTGATACTCTTCATTCCCAAGTTGAGGATAGTATTTGGCTTCTGCGTGGTGTCATCAAGCGCTAACTAAACTTTTAGAACCTTAATTGACCCATCTTAGCCATTAAAAGGTAGTGAGATGGCCAGCTTTGGTGCAGACTAAGGTTGGTTGATACTCGATGCTACGCTCATTGAGATCAGACTTTTGGGATATTTTCGATCGACCACTTGGTAGTCGCATTGAAATAAAGGCCTACGAGAAAGATCAATGATGTGAGATTCCTAGAACCCGGTTACTATTATAGGACAGGATGAACCAACTCAAACTTTTGGCGGGGTAATCACCTATACCACTTGCAAGCCTTAAACCTAGGCTCGTTGTGTGAATTGTTTGTGTGTGCTAAACATGACATCATGACATCATTCGCATTGCATATCATTTCTAACTATTTCAAGGACCTAGGCATTTATCTTTGCTCTGTTTTTTAGGGATTATGGCTTCTAGAAAGATTATCCGTATCAACTTCATGGGTATACCTTCTCAGCTTAAAGAATTGGTTTCAGAAATTCCCAACCAAGCTCAGTTCATCAAAAGACATGGTTATCTACTTGATTTGGTTATCTCCGTTTTGAAGAAGATATGATGCATGTCCTATTCCAGCTTCTTTGATCCAAACACCATTGCTTTACTTTCCGATTATCGCTTGGTTCCTACCTTGAAGAATTTCTAAACTACTTGGGATACCTATTCTTGACCAAATGCCATTCACCGGTCTAGAAAAGGTTCCTAGGTACGAAGACATCGTGATCGCCTTACATCTTAAGCGCCCAGACATTGAAGCCAATTGGGAAACCAGAAGCGGAGTTAAGGGTTTACTTCCTAAGTTTCTGATTAAGGAAGCCCGAGAGTTCCTCAAAGTTATGAGTTTCCATGCATTTGAAGACATTGTGGCCTTGCTAATCTATGGTTTGGTTCTATTCCCTAATTCAGATCAATTCATAGATATCAACGCCATCAAGCTGTTTCTTACCCGTAATCCAGTGCCTACTTTACTTGGAGACATTCTACATTCTCTCCACACTCGTACTACTAAGAGACAAGGAACTCTCATGTGTTGCATACCGTTACTTTCGAGGTGGTTTATTTCGCACCTCCCTCCATCAGTTTTGAAGAATGAACAAAGGATGAAGTGGTCTCAAAGGTTAATGTCACTCTCTCATTCAGATATTCGTTGGAGTCTTTTCTCTCAAAAGGACTTCACATTCATTGAGCGTTGTGGAGAATTCCCTAATGTACCACTACTTGGTATAAGGGGAGGTATTACTTACAACCCTTCTCTAGTGCTACGTCAGTTTGGTTTTGCTCGAAGAGATGGTCCGCATGATATGCTTCTCTAAGATATTGTGTTCGACTACAACCACGATCTCCAGAATTACCGACGAAGGTTCATACACGCTTGGATCATGGTAAAGAAGACTGATACCAAGACTTTGGGGCACCAAAACTCCATTCCTTGGGAACCTTACCTCAAATGGGTGCGATCTCGAGCTCAAAACCTCATGATTCCATTCACGCCTGTTCTACCAGTAATTATGGAACCCGTTGCTATAGGTGATGTACCCTATACTTGTTCTCCATCCCGACATGCCTACTGATTTTGAAGACTTGAAGAGATCCTGGATTCAGCTTAAAGAAGAAAGGGATACCTTTGAAGCTCAGTGTTATGCAAGTGAGAAGAAAGTGCTAGAGTTGACCAAGCTACTTCACGAGGAGCGAAGCATCAACGCCTACCTCGGCATCAAAAGGAAGCGTCCATGGGAGACTTAGAGCTTTAGGATGTTTATGCTTTTCTTTTACTGTTTTGAACTATCTCTTGTACTTAAAAAGAAAAAAAAAATAAAAAGAGAACTAATAAATGTTTGTTCATTGCTTGTTTAACAAATTTAAATCTCTAAGGTCCTTGAAAACATTGCATCGCATTCGCATAAACATTGCATATCATAGCATAACATTGCATCACAAGTGCATTGAAGATTGGTTTTCTCATTCTCTCGCTATTTATTTTAGCAGAAATGGCTCTTGAACAGTCTGTCAAAGATCTCCAAGCTCAGAATGCTCAGTTTCATCAGATGTTTACCAGCTTGGTCCAAGGCCAAGAAGATTTGAAGAAGCTCATCAACAGAAAGAAGAAGGTTGTTGGTCTTCTCAACATGGGCAGACGCTACAAAGGTGGTCCTAAAGTGGTCAGTCGGATAGAGCTCTCTGAAGGAAGTATCAAGAAAGAGGATGAGCAAAGTGACAAGGGAGATGGCGAAGGCAGCCAGCATGAGCCTGAAAAAGACTATGATAATGGCCAGTACTCTGATGAAGATGACAAGTACAAGCAACTTGAAGACCGTCTAAATGCTGTGGAAAACCTGAAGATGTCGGGGCTGAATTTTGATGATTTGAGTCTTGTCCCTGGTATTGTGATTCCTCCCAAGTTCAAAGTTCCCACTTTTGCCAAATATGATGGCATTTCTTGTCCGAAGCTGCATCTGAAGTCCTATGTTAAGAAGATCAACCCCCACACTGATGACAGAAAGTTGTGGATGCACTATTTCCAAGAGAGTTTGTCCGGAACTCAGTTGGAGTGGTACTATCAGCTAGAGAATGACCGTATCCGTACTTGGAGTGACTTAGCAGATGCTTTCTACAGAAAGTATGAGTACAATGTTGAGTTGACACCCACTCGTATGCAACTACAGAGCATGTCCATGGGTCGTGATGAGAAATTCAAAGAGTATGCTCAGAAATGGAGAGATCTAGCAGGCAGAGTTCAACCACCCTTGTCCAATAGGGAGTTGGTTGATATGTTTATGGGAACACTGACCGGTCCGTTCTTTAATCATCTGATTGGAAACTCTTCAGCCGGATTCACTGAGCTGATATTGACAGGCGAGCGTATTGAAGCTGGTATCAAGAGTGGGAAGATTCATGTAGAGTCATCTTCCAATGCTGCAAAGAGATCTTTTGGTGGAAAGAAAGAAGATAATGCTATGTATGGTCAGAAAAGCCGAGCCAATACCGACCGCACTCAATCTGTGGGGGCAGTTGTGATCTCCAATCCTACATCAGCACAACCTCAGCGAGACAACACGGGTAACCAGAACGCGCCACGAAGACAGTTTACGAAGATCAACATGCCTTTGTCGCAAGCCTTGCAACACATGTTGAAAGCAGAGCTGATTACCTTAAGGGATCCTCCTCAGAATGTCAATACCTCCTCTCCGAGATACAATCCTAATGCTAAGTGTGCTTACCACTCCAACAGCCCAGGACATAGTACTGATGATTGTTGGGCTCTGAAGAACAAGATTCAAGATATGATTGAAGCTAAGCAGATTGAATTTGATCCTCCTGTCGAGACTCCGAATGTGATCAACGCGCCTACGCCTTGGGGCAGCCAAGTGGAAAATATGATTACATGGTGAAGTACAATGTTCCTGAGAGCTACAAGATTCCTATTGAAGATGTTAAAGTGACCGGATGGGGTGACGATTTCCCAGAATATTATGCTGATGTTAACACTATAAGGATTTCCTCTGCTGATTCTGTGCCTAGAGTGGCACCTCTCATTATTACTTCTCCAAGACCAGTTCCATATTCCTCTGACAAAGCTATTCCTTGGAATTATGGAGCTGATGTTTACTATCATGGCGTCAAGCAAGACCCTCTGACCATTAAAGATCTTACAATTGAAGCTACCATTACTAACATTGACAATATCACCGGATCTAGTAAGGTGACTCGAACCGGAAGAGTATTCTCTCCAGATATCTCTCCTCCAAAAGACATCACACTCCAACTGATTCTAGCTATTCAATCCATTCCCCAAGCTAGAGGAAAGAACCTGACTCATCCCGTCACCTGTAGTACCAAAGGAAGTTATGAAGACACCTCCAAACGAGAAATGGAGGAAATTCTGAAGATTATCAAGAAGAGTGACTACAATATTGTGGAACAGTTGGGACAGACTCCGTCCAAGATCTCCATGTTTGCTCTGCTTTTGTGCTCCGAGGCTCATGCTAACGCCTTGGTGAAGTTTCCGAAGAATGCTCACGTACCGCAAGACACTACTACTAACCAGCTTGAGGTTTGTATTGCTAGTCGGCTGCCAACAACGGCCTAGGCTTCTCTCGATGTCGATTTGACTCGCCGAAGGAACACAACAAAGCCTTGCATATCTCTCTGAATGCAAGGGCCACACTGCCTCGTGTCTTGGTGGATACCCTTCTCGAATATCCTTCCAAGACCGCTTTTGATCGACTTGATGTTGAAGGGTTGGTTCAAACCCAAGGACATAATTGTGAGAGCTTTTGATGGTTCTAACAATACTTGAGAGCTCATTCTGCTTAAAATCGGTTCCCACTTTTGACTCCACTCTTTGTCATGGACATCCGTCCACTTACTCTTGCCTACTGGACGCCCTTGGATACATGGGGCATGTGTCACACTTCTACCCTACATCGAAGTCAAGTACCCAAAGGAAAGGGAAGGTTGTCACAGAGGGTGGTGAAGAGGAATATATGGTCAGTCATCTACAGTCATTCCGGTATCTCGAGATGGAAGGTGAATTCTTTGAGACTCCCTGTCAAGCTTTTAAAACAATCCCCAGAGTCATGCCTGACTCTCACACCCCGGTTACACCCCGCTTAGGATGGCTTCACCGAAGATGCTCAAGCTACTGTTGAACAAGGAGACAGTACTATTTGGGGATAGTTCCCTGATCTTCCTTTCAAATCCGACAAGACTGGTTTAGGCTCACCATCAAGGGTCAGAAGATGATACGTCGCGAACGTGCCGGCCAACTTCCTTTCTACATCAGCCAGAGTGGAATCCATGCTATAGAAGACGATGACAACGACTTCGACATCAGCAAGTGGATCTTCCCAACCGCATAAAGGGCTCAAAGAATTGGAAGATCAAGACGTCATACCAATCTACTTTAGACAGGAGTAATTGCTCTTGTTTTGTTTTGCTTTTCGTATTTGCTATGTTTTGAACAATGAACTCTAAAGCCTAGTGCCTTGCCCGGGGAATCATGGCTCATTTGCGAGGGTCATTATCTGTCATTTGCATATTTTCATTCAATAAAATTGTTGGACTTTTGCATTCAATTGTTTGTTTTCTTTCTTTTTACTTTATCACCCCTTCAAAAAGCTATGTGTTTCTTACACACACCCACGTGATACACTGCAGAATCACTCCGAATCTCGTTGATAACAGCTATGCTATTGCTAAATATGACTTCGATAATCCGATCTACCAAGACGAAGATGAAAGTGAGGAAGATTGTGAAGTGCCAGGAGAACTTGTCAGACTGCTACAGCAAGAAGAGCGAGTTATATAGCCACATGAAGAGCAAGTTGAGGTTGTGAATTTGGGTACTGATGAAGACAGAAAAGAGATCAAGATAGGAGCGGGTCTCGAGAATAGTGTTAAAGAAAGGTTGGTACGGATGCTACGAGACTATATTGAGGTTTTTGCTTGTTCATACGAAGACATGCCGGGTTTAGACATTGATATTGTGGTACACCGATTGCCGACAAAAGAAGGTTTTCTCCCAGTGAAACAAAAGGTTCGTCGCATGCGTCCTGAGATGTCAGAGAAAATCAAAGCCGGAGTTATGAAGCAGTTCAATGCCGGTTTCTTAGCTGTTACTTCCTATCCATAATGGGTTGTGAATGTGGTGCCTGTACCTAAGAAGGATGGTAAGGTACGAATGTGTGTGGATTACACAGATCTGAACAAAGCAAGTCCGAAAGACGATTTCCCACTTCCTCATATTGATGTTCTGGTTGACAACACCGCAAAGATAAAGTCTTCCTTCATGGATGGTTTCTCCTGCTACAATCGATCAAAATGGCTCCCAAGACATGGAGAAGACTACTGCTGGGCACTTTCGTTACAAGGTTATGCTTGACCGAAGAACGCAGCGCCACTTATCGCGCTATGTGTTCAAAGGTGACGCGCTCGAGGATGCGAACGTGAGTTCGAATTCTCTGGCACGCAACGATTTAAATCTTTTGATTTGTTTATAAAGATGCCGCGAGCATCAAGCTTTATTATTTTCAACACAAGAAAGATGATTTAATGATTATGAAAAGGGAAAGTCAAATACCCTCGATTGATATTGGTATGCGAACGACTAGCGCAAACTAGACATAACGCATGGGGAGATTCGAGTAAGGGGATTGTTATATAAAGGAATAGATGGAGCACCCTAAATATATGTAGTTATCTACAGCTTTATATATGAATATGTTTGATATGTTTGTGTGTTTTAATTGCTATTTCTATGATTGGGAAAGTTTCTCCTTTGGATTTTAAGAAACAGTAGATTATGTGGGATTCTAGTGTTTATTATTATTGTGCTCGCAAAGATCTGTGGATCTTCTGCATACATATCCCCTAGTGGAAATCAGAGCATTTGTAGCTCGGATCTAAAGGGTTCTATGGTTTGTTTGGTCTGAGAGAGATAGAAATTTGCTCGGCAAGGATGAGACCTTGTGCCTACATATTCTCAAAAGGATGTTGAGAAAGTCAGAGCAATCGTAGTTCCCACTTATGCTAGTGGAAAGCAACGGGATGTTAGTAAGAGACAGACAAATGTCATCTTAATGAAAAATGTATCTAATCTATTTCATCACATACATTTTTGAAAAGTTTGATTGATATGAAATCTTTCGTCGTAAGTATTAGGTGTTTTGCTTGAGTGTACAAGCGTTACCACTTACATGTTTAAGAAAGATGTTTGAAAAATGATTGAATCTTTTAACTGTAAGTATTGGGTGTTTTGCTTGAGTGTACAAGCGTTACCACTTACAATTAAGAGATGTTTTTGTTTGAAAACAGTTTTGAAAAGTTTTTTTGACTGTATGTGATGTAATGGATGAGATACTTCTTCCATAGAGATGATAGATGTCTAAATCTCGAGGAGAAATTGATTGGATTAAAGGGATGCTTTTAAGAAGCCCGTGGGTCCTTGTATTGTTAGCCCAAGAGGAGGCATTCCGAGGGTCATCGAGGGTTATTGAGGGTCATCGAGGGTCATCGAGGGTCCTTGTATGAAGCTCAAGAGGAGGCTATAGGGTATGGCTGGTTTTGGCTTGAAAGGGATTTCACCGAGAAACCATCCTTTTCTGAATAAGAGCAATTTCACCGGGAAATTTTACTCATTGGGGAATTTGAAAGTGATTTCATCGGGAAATCATCCTTTCAGGGTTCTATCTTAGCGCGGGTGATTCTTTGTATTGGAAGCCCAATAGGAGGCTGTTAAGAGATTTCCTATCTCTTTCATTGTATGATGCCCAAGAGAAGGCTAAACTCAAAGAGGAGTTCTTTTGAATGAAGCCCAAGAGGAGGCTGACTCAACAGGGGAGTGTTGTCTTATACGAAGCCTAAGCGGAGGCTAACTCTGTGGGGAGAGTTTCTTTGTACAAAGCCCAAGAGAAGGCTAAACTCTGTTGGAGATAAAAATATCTTGTATGAAGCCCAAGCGGAGGCTAGTCCATGCTGGTGATGGATTGTCTTGTATAAAGCCCAAGCGGAGGCTAACTCAATTGGGGATGAGTTATCTTGTATGAAGCCCAAGCGGAGGCTAAAACTCTAGGAACCTATTGATTAGTCTAATTGTTATGTTATAACTAGACGGTTGTATAAACAGGTGTGTGTGTGTGTGATATGTATTCACAGGAGTTTATGAAGGAAATATAAACAATGCATGATGTTTATTTGTGATAGTTTATGAAGGAAATATAAACAAGTGTTTGTGAACGAACGTTTAAAACGAGCGCAACTTGATTATTCACAAGTTTGTACTGTGTACAAGGAAATGAATATGTACACGGACGAGTTTTTATGTACAAAGAAAGATGGATGTACATAGGAGGGTTGGGACTTACACCATAAGGGAGGCCCATTGATTTGAAAGTAGTTTCACAGGGAATAATGCTCCTTTCAATACCAATGGTATTCAGTGTAAAATGTACAGATGAAACGGAAATGATTGATTGAAGTTTTATCTGAAAAAGGTATCTGTATTATGTACAGATAAAAAGTTTGATTATGTACAAGGAAAAGATTGTGTATGTACATAAAGAATGTTTGGTTTGTATATACACAAGTGAAGTGAAAACAAACGATCGAAGTTTGTCTGTACTTGAGTATAAAAAGAAGTATCTGTATTATGTACAGATAAAAATTTGTATGTGTTTGGAAAGTTTTTGATATGTACAAAGAAATATTATGTACATAAAAGAATGTTATGGGACTTACACCGTGAAGGAGGCCCATTGGTCAAAAAGAAATTTCACTCAGAAGAATTCTTCCTTTAGAACCAATGGATTCGGCGTATAAACAAACGAATGAAAACGAAAGAAATTTGTTTACGTTTGAATATTGACAATGATAATTTGAATATGTACAAGTAAAACTAAATATGTACATAAAGGATTGGGACTTACACCATAAGGGAGGCCCATGATCGATCGAGAAATTCGAGAGAAGACGAAATCAGTTTTATCGTTTTAAATCGAATTGATCATGGTAAAGATGCAAGTTTGATGAAATGTTTTGAAAAATGATTTGAAAATGTTTTGAAATGTGAGGTTTATTTATGAAAAGTTTTGAAAAAAATCGGAAGTCGAAAACTTGAAAAATTCACCTTTTAAGGAGGTTTGAAAAGTGTTCAGAACGTCGTTTTCGGCTCGATTAAAATTTAATCAGATGAAAGTTTTTTCTGAAAATTTTTGCATTATCACAAAATAGATGTATTTATTGGCAAGTGTTTAAAAAATCATCTCAAAATGAGAAGTTTTGATTGGTCAAAAAAATTGTGAAAGTTTGATAAAAAAACATGAAAAATATTGGAAGTTTGTAAAAAAGAGTGAAAAAAATGGTCCTGATGGGTGTTGAACCCATGACCATTGAGTGGGACGCGTGGCAAGATGACTTAAGACCAAGCCAGGAACCACTAGACCAAACGCGCATCTGTGTTGAGTGGATTAAAACACGCGTTGAAAAAGGATTGGATTATTTTAAATATTTGAAAATCAAGAACACATGAAGAACGCGCGCAGCCTGGGTTTGCATTTTGATTTTCAGTTTCATGAATTCAACCTAAAACCTTTATTTCTCAATGAAATCCAATGATGTAAACATCAAAGTTGCTCGATTTTGCACCACGAATATGAATATGTATGTTAATTTCATTTATATTAAGCCCAGAACGTTTTAGGTTTTGAAGAACACGAAGAACCCTAAACTGAAAATCTCAAATTAAATGATGTATGTTGGATGATTGTTTGATTTTATTGAGGGTTAAGGATCGCTATGAGTGCAGAAAACAATTGGCCAAGAGCTTTTGTCAAAAGAATCAAAGAATCATGAGAACCAAGTTCGTGTTCATACCTGAAAAAATGAGAATCGAATTCTGGGCAAACGTGTTTCCAGTTGTTGTTTCTTGATTGTGTGAGCTCCAACGGTCTATAAGGAAGCTATGAGGATGGTCTGCACCTCTTGGATCAAGCTGAATCGTTCTACACAAGTCGACCTGCACAAGCTTGAAATGGAAACTGGAAAATGATGTAAATCGTGTTACAGTTAGATGTTCTTGATTTGAATCAACTCCATGATGTATATGGATCGTGTTTGGATGATTAGATCACAGTTTGATCAAGCCTAGCTCCAAATTCGATTGCTTGGGCAGTTTTGCAAGTTTATGAACATGGAAAGTGAAAACTGGTTTTTAGTGTTTCTTAGATTGATTTTAGATTTCAAACATGTTCCATATTGATCATTAGATGTATTAGACACCAAAGAATATCATAGTTCTTGCTAATTTTGAAAATTGCAATGTTTGGCAATTTGAACTATGATACTTGAATTTGAAGAAAGTGGAAGGAAAGCATGTATTTGTGAAGCTTTGGTGTGAATTTGGACTTGAAATGTGATCCTTTTATAGGCCAATATGCTCTGAAATGTTAGGCAAGAAGGACATGGCATTTGGTGAATCATGAATTGCTTAAGGGGCAAGAAAGACAATTTACCAAAAAAGGAAACTTCCTTTTTTCACCATGTGCTATATTTTTACAATTTGATCCAATCCTTTCAATTATCACTCTAGGCTGATATTTATCAGTTCATCCATCCACTTGGCAAGGTTAGAAAGCTTCTAGATGAAGAAACACAAAAATGACCTATAATTTGAAATTATGATCTTTGAAAATCAAGTTTCATGGAGCCTTATGTTTCAATTTCAAAAGTGTATCTAGACTCCATGGATTTGAGAGTTCTTGGACATTTTGGAAATATTTTTCCATGATCTACAACTTTCATGTTTTGAGTTTTTTCAAATTCCAATTGGAACTAGGTGAAAAAATGGCTTGAAGTTTGGAAAAAGTAAGAAATTTCAACACTTAGAAAAATTTCTAAGTATAAAAACTATTGACTTTTTGTTGACTTTTCCAAATTCTTTGATTTTTTATGATCATGATGGATCATTTGAAGTATTTTGATGATGGAAAAAGTTTTGTTTTGAAAAATTTGACCAAAAGTCAAAGTTTGACTTTTCTGTGCAGATGAAATTTCATCAGATGTTTCTGAAAACGACTGATGAATTCTGTGAACCTCTGTGATGTTTTGAATCCAAAAATTAGGTCAAGATGTTGTATCTAAGATATAATGACCAATCTCTATCCAAAAAAGTCAATCACTGCTCAAAAAATCAGAGAATGCCTATGCTCGACCAAAACCCTAATTGGTCGATCCTCGATTGATCTGTGAGAAAACTTGATATCTGATGATTGAAGGTTGATGATTTGATCAAGATAGATCAAATAAGATGAGAAAATCTCAAACCCTAATTGGTTAGCTCTTGAATCAGATGAAAATCTGGTGAAACCCTAATTTTGACCTGTGAGTGTTATACCCGATTAATGCTGTCTGAACTGTTAGTTGTGCAACAATGCAAATGTAAGGTGGTATATTAGGTCAAAATTTGGGGTATGACACTATGGTGACATTATTTCATGACATGATTCATCACGAGATAGAGGTCTACGTCGACGACATGATAGCTCGATCATAGACTGAAGAAGAACATCTTGATCATTTGCAGAAACTGTTTGACAGATTTAAAAAGTACAGGCTGAGACTTAATCCCAACAAGTGCACCTTCGGAGTCAGATCCGGTAAACTCCTAGGGTTTGTTGTCAGTGGTAAAGGTATTGAGGTTGACCCCGCCAAGGTTAAAGCTATTCAAGAGATGCTAGCTCCACGCACCGAGAAGGAAGTCAGAGGTTTCTTGGGCCGATTGAATAACATTGCCAGATTCATTGCATATTTAACTACTACTTGTGAACCAATCTTCAAGTTACTTAAGAAAGATCAAGTGGTAGAATGGAACGACGATTGCCAGATCGCTTTTGACAAAATCAAGGAGTACCTACAAAATCCTCCTATCCTGATGCCGCCCGCCGAAGGAAGACCTCTTATCATGTACTTGATGTTAGAGAACTCAATGGGTGTGTGGGGCAACATGACGAGTCTGGTCGAAAAGAGCATGCAATATACTACCTTAGCAAAATTTTACCGACCGTGAAACAAGATACTCACAAATGAGAAAACTTGCAACGCTTTGGCTGTCACGACTAAGACAAGATATGTTGACTCACACTACCTTGTTGATTTCAAGATGGATCCGATAAAATACATATTTGAGAAACCACTCTCCGAAGAATAGCAAGATGGCGATGATCCTGACCGAATACGACATCCAAAGATACTTTTAAAGCGATCAAAGGAAGTGTAGTAGCCGATCATTTGGCTCATCGTCGTAGATGACTATCGCCTATGCAGCTCGAATTTCCGGATGAAGATGTTTTACTAGTTATCGATTGTGAAGAACCAGACTGCATTTAAGGACCCGAACAAGGATCCCGATGGACCATGGTCTTTGATGGAGCCTCAAACGCACTTGGCAATGGCATTGGCGCCATCATTACATCTCCTACAAAGCGACATACCCTTTCACCGCCAGATTGTGTTTCAGCTGCACTAATAACATGGCCGAGCAAGCTGCATCATGGGTATCAAAGTCGCTATTGACTTAAGAATCAAGTTCTTGCAAGTGTATGGAGACTCACTTTAGTGATTAGTCGATTATATGATTGGGATACGAAGCATCCGAATCTCATTCCATATCAAGAGCATGTTTTGAGTTTGATCCCCTACTTCGAAGAGATTACTTTCAATCACATTCCACGAGAGTAGAATCAGTTGGCAAATGCATCGGCTACTATGTCGTCTATGTTCAAGGTCAGATGGGACAACGAGGCTCCCCAGATCATCATTGAGAAGTTTGACGAACCAGCATATTGTTATGAGTTTGATACAGAAGAGAAACCTTGGTACTATGACGTGAAGAGGTATCTTGAGACTCAGGAATATCCGGCAGGGGCATCAGTCAACATAAGAAGTTCATGATAAGATTTGCATCCAAATTCTTCCTCAGCAACGGCATCTTATACAAGCGCAACCACGACATGTGCTTACTTCACTGTGTAGGCCAAAAAACAGCAGAACGTATTATGGAAGAGTTACACGAAGGCGCATTTGGTACCCACTCCAGTGGACACACCATGGCTAAGAAGATTTTGAGAACAAAGTTACTATTGGTCCACCATGGAAGTCGATTGTCACCGCTTATGCTCGCTCTAGTCACAAATGCCGATTTATGCATAAAGTACACGCACTCCAAGACTGAATGTTCTAACAGCTCCTTGGCCTTTCGCAATATGAGGCATTGACATGATTGGAGAAATCAAGCCCATAGCTTCCAACGGACATCGTTTCATCCTTGTGGCAATTGACTATTTCACCAAGTGGGTAGAGGCAGCCTCGTTTGCATCTGTTACCAAGAATGTCGTGGCTCATTTCATCAAGCATAATCTTATCTGTCGGTATGGCACTCCCGAAAGGATTATCACAGATAATGGCTCTAATCTCGACAACAAGATGATCATTGAGCTCTGCATGCAGTTCAAGATCAAACATCACAACTCTTCTCTGTATCGGCCTAAGATGAATGGCGCTGTGGAAGCCGCCAACAAGAACATTAAGAAGATTATACAAAAAATGACAGTGACTTACAAGGATTGGCATGAGATGTTACCATTTGCTCTTCATGTTTATCGCAGTACAATACGAACATCAACAGGGGCAACTCCCTTCTCTCTTGTGTACGATATAGAAGCCGTTCTACCCATCGAGGTTCAGATACCCTCGACCCAAGTCCTCCAGGACGCAGAGCTAGGCGAAGACGAGTGGGTCCAGACTCGCCTTGACCAGATTAACTTGATTGATGAGAAACGAATCGCATCCATTTGTCATGGACAGATCTATCAGAAGTGAATGATCAGAGCATTTAACAAGAAAGTCAAGCACCGAGTCTACCAAGTCGGTGATCTAGTAGTCAAGCGCATCATTCTTCCACAAGGTGATCCCAAGGGCAAATGGACTCCCACCTATGAGGGACCATTTGTAGTCAAAACAGTATTTTCCGGCGGAGCTATGATACTTAGCACCATGGATGGTGAAGACTTCCCACACCCTGTGAATGCAGACATAGTCAAAAAAATACTACGCATAAAAGAGACCCGCTAGGTCGACTGGCCTAGGCAAAAATAAGGGCATCCTGGAGAACCAAAAGGGTTCGGGAAAAAGTTAAGGATATATGTAAAACATGTACACCCAGCAAGTCGAAAACCTGAAAAGGCGGCTTGGGCAAAAAAGGGTATCCCGGTAGACTGAAAACCCGAAAGGGCGGTCTAGGAAAAAGTTAGGGATTTAAGCGTACGACTATGTCTCATCCAGATCATCTACCTACTGACTACTATCAGCATTCAAGATTCAAATGGCGAAAATCAGTCTACTCACTTTCTACTGACGGCAAGGAGATGAGATAGTTAAAATATATGAGTACTAGCATAGTTGGAACTTAACGAGATTGTTTCCGCATAGCCTTTTACCTTTCTTGTGTATAAACTATTTGGCCATACGCCACATTTCAAATAAATACAAGTTCTTTCTCCTTACAATTTTCACTGTTGTTGTTTGCATAAAGTCCAACGTTTGCTTTGAATGATTATATGCATTTGACAATAAAAATCTCTTCACAAGCATACGAAAAGTGAACAAGCAAAAGTAGTTACCACAGGCTCCAGGAATTGAGATGACGGCGAAAGTTACCAATACAGTTCCCCACAGAGAGAGCATGATCCCCGTAAAAGCGTCGCTCGCTACAAACCTCCCCCAGCGGAGTATATGTCAATCCACGAGCAATAATTCCACTCAACGGAGCAAAGTTACATCAGCCTCCGAGCAATAACACTTTATCCCCGACGGATATCTCTCAACAGTTCCCCTTTTCTCCAGCAGTAGTATCCAGACTTGAACTTGGTCAGATAGTGCATCGGAGGAAACCTACACCTTTTATACCCCAGCCAGAGATTCCAACGGGCTCCAGACTCTTCCAACCCGGTCTCCCAGCAACTATCAATACTCTCCAGCAGGATTTACGCGCAAGATCCCCAGTAGAGTACCCCTCTAGACTCTCCCCAGCAGGGTCTAGGTACAACGTGTTTCTCGATCTCTACCATCCTCAACAATATCTAGGCCCAAGACTTGGTCAGACAGTGCATCGGAGGAATCAAAGTATCTTTCTTCTCGGGGTCTCCATCCGTTCCGCCCCCAAACAGAAGTCAGAAAACTCCTCCACATCTTCTTCAAGATGGATATGTTTTGAAATACCACAACATCTATCATTCATACATTTCTCATAAAGTCATAATATATGCATATGTCATTCATATACATTGTCATGCATCATACTTTGCATAAGACTAACCATATTCTGTCAAAATTCTCTTGTTTTCTCCAAAACAGGTGAAAGCTACTTCTGACGCAAACAGGTCCAGGATTAAGACCCGAAGCAAGACGGGAAAACTATCTGAACGACCACCCTCACTGTTCTCCAACAGCGGATCCAGGATTAATACCTGAAGCTAGACGAGAAACCCTATCCGAACGATCACAAGTTATCCTCTGATAACGGGCAGTGGATCAATACCCGATGCACAACAGGGAAAATATCCACGTTGTACCTTCAAAATGGTCGACACGAAGATTCATTATGACTCTCTCTTATTATCAACAGCAACTACAGAGTCTGGCGTACGGCTCAGTTGCCTTGGATGGCATCTTAAGCCCATCTCCGACTACTTGTCAACAGTTCTCCACTTTCAGAATGCTGCATATTTGATTAAAAATCAATACAAACCAATAACTTCACTCAAAGATGAGCACGAAGTTTAACGTACGACTTCCCCCGGATGGCATCTTAAGCCCATCTCCATGCTCCTTTCACTTCTAGAAACATCTACCGAGCCTAGCGTACGGCTCACTCCCAGCATCATTCTTTCCAGATGGCATCTTAAGCCCATCCCCGGTGGATCTCCTATCAACAATATCGAGTCTAGCGTATGACTCATTCCCCAGCAACTCCGAATGGCATCTATAAGCCCATTTCCACATCATCAGTTAACAGCGAGTGCAAATTTTCAGGTGTACTCGAGTGTTCAATCATCTTCTACCTTCAGGTCACGAAAGACAAGCATGTCAATCTAACCTTCCAGTACAAGAAGATTGAACAGGGGCAGCTGTCATACCCCAAAATTTGCCCTCCATCTTCTCAAGACATTTCATACATCCATACTCAAGAATTCCTCAAGAGTTGGTCAGACAAACTCTCTCCTAGACAATCAACCCAAACTAGGGTTTGGTATTTCTCAGGTCAAGATGGACTTCCAACATCTCCAATGGTCATCATGCTTCCTCACATGCTTCAAAGATTCTCCATGTCAAGTTTCAAGCCTCACAGATCAAATTTCCTCAGACAATTGCTCAGATGGTTGAAAATCAATTGTATTGGACAAAAAGTCAACTGTGGTCAACATACAGTCAAACTTCATGATTTTTGGTCAACATCCTCATTTTGAAGTTACATTCATCATTTGATCAAGGGTTGATCATGATTCTTCAAGAAAACTCAAGATTTGCTCAAAAGTCAAACTTTCTAAATTAGGGTTTCTGGATGAAAAGTCAACCAAACTTTGACTGAGCATAACTTCTTCATACTTTATCAAAATTTTTCCCACCAAAGCTCATTTTGAAGGAAATTCAATTCTCTACAACTTCATGTCTCACAAGAATGTTCAAAAAATGCTTCATTTGAGAGGTATGGATCAAAACATTACAGGTCCTTTTCAAAGTCAACAAAAAGTCAACTTTTTGTTTTGAAGATATATTGAGCATGGAAACTCCAATTGAGATGAGACCAAAAAGGTTGGTTAGAGGACTCTTAGAGCTTTCCAAAAAGTCCACGAACACTCAAAAATATGAAAAATTGAGCAAGGTACACCATTCACAAGTTGGGCAATTTTGAAGAAGTGCACAAAGAGAGATGCTTCTAAAAATCAAAATTTTTGCAAATGGGCTTACTTTTTCTTTATCCAAACTTGTTCCTTATGTAATTAGGAATATCCAAGCCCAATGCCATGAATTTTTATTTTATTTTTCTATTTAATTTGGAATTTATTCATTTAAATATAAATTAAATTCAAAAATAAAGTATAAAATCAAAATTAAATGCAAATTTGATTTTTCTCTCTTCCTTAAGATCCAAGCAACTCAATAAAGCCAGCAAATTTCGAAATTTTGTTGGATGTGGCAAGATTTGATTGAAAATTGATCAAAAAAGAGAAAATTTGATTTTGTACAAAATCAAATTTGTTTTGCATTGATTGATGATTGATTCTTTCTCAAAACAACTCTGATTCCTTCTACTATATATATACAACACATGCCACACGAATTAGGATAGAAAAACTTGCTGGAGAAACCCTATTGAAGCTCAAAAAATCCGTGGCATACAAGCAACTAGCAGCCTTGGATTGAGATCGTTTCAATTGATTCCAAGCACTCAAACACGTTCCTTGATACCTTCTGAATCGATCCAGACCCTCACATCATCCAAAACCACCAAGAATCAAAGAATCCAAATTCGGTTTGTTCAAATATATTTCAAAATCGATTTCTCATATTCATGCATTTTTAACACGATTTGTTATTGTTTTTGTGATTAGTAGGAAATTTGCAAGCGTTCTGGGTAATTTGATTGCATTTCCATAGCCTGAAACGCGATATGCCATGATTAGGGTTCTGGATCACGAATTAGGGTTTCCTTAAAACGGAAAAATTGGACCTCGAGACCATTACCATTGCATTCGGAATGATGTTTCCAATCGAACCATGGTCTTAGATTTATTTATATTACTTGTACATGATTTTTGATTTAGCCAGGGACATAGCGTCGAGCAAAGGCCGACGCAGGATTTTCAAAAATTTGAAACGAGGAAGACAAAGCTTGGCGCGTGATCTGGAGCATCAGGGGACGATGCGTGTTTGTAATCCGCTCGCCCAATTTCAAACAAAGGAAGCGCCCACCGATGGCAAAGGCATGGGTTAGAAGCTAAGGTCTCAGCTCAACGGCAAGACCACTTGGTTATTACTCTTTTACAAACCTCACACTTTTTATTATTTTTATATTTTCTTTTATTCAATATTTTCATGCATTTTAATTTCTTTTCAACAATTTTTCTCATGCATAAAAAGTCATCAAAAAATATTTTTCTTTTTGCATTATTTCCAGAAAATGTTTATTCAATTTATAAAATTAAAAAATATTATTTTGCATGCATATTTAATTTTATTTCTAATTTATCATTTAAATCACTTTTAATTAGTTTTTAATTATTAAATTATCTCCAAAAAATCCCAAAAAATTATTTTAGCATATTAATGTTATTTCCAGCATGCCATATTTTTCTCATTCAAAAATTTGCATTTTTACTAACATTTTCCTCTTATTCGATTTTTCTCGTATTTTCCGATTTCTCATCCTTTTATAGGTTATCCTGCTTCGCATTTATTTCTTTTATCGCTTTCTTTTTCCAATAATGTAATTGCTCATGGGATGTAATAGCTTAATTAGGGCTTTTATTTTCCGCAGTTTAAATTATGTATCTGCCCCAAAGCCATGTAATAGCGTAGGATTTATCTTTCCGCACTTTACCTTTCCGCATTTTAATTTCCGCACCCTATAAACTATTAGTAATTAGGCGTGTATGGCAAGATAAAATCAACATAGCCCACTAATTTTCAAAGATAACATGTCAGAATTGAACACACTTCTCTCACACATGCACCCCTTAGGGTAATTCTCTCTCGTTGCCTTTACGAATACAAATGGTCAAGTCCCTCGAACGTAGAGGTATTCTAGCACTGTCTCCTTCAAAACAAATCATCATAGTCCTTCGATACAAAGATCATAGACCCACAAGTCGCCTCCGAATACATGATCTTGACCTCGATTGTCGCCACGAAAATGATGATAGTCCTTCGAATGTGCTAGGATACTCCTACAAGTTGCTTTATGACCATACGATGTCCCTTCGAATGTCCTCTTACATCCAACGAATGGAGTTACCGCCAACTAATGGTATGGATAGCATTATTCTAAAGGAACGAAATAACACATAACGACCAATTTCGGTAAGTAATAAGACTTTTAGTTGCTTGCTCTATCAAAATACTTTTCACACCTCACACTTTTGTCAAAGTTCAAACTCTTTTCAAAACGAAACATTTCCAAACACTTTGTGTACATTCCTACATGAATCATTACAAAGTCAAAGCTTAAATTCCTTTTCAAAACATTTTGTCAAACACACGTAAAGCACAATTTTAAAGTGATCTAAGAGCAACTAAGAGCCAGAGATAACTACGGATGGAAAGGGTGCTAATACCTTCCTTTTCATAACCTTCTCCCTTACTCGTAATCTAACGAAGGTCTTTTTCAGACTTTTACCTTCCCTTAATTGGATAAAAATAAAATTCGGTGGTGACTCTTGCTATCCGCACATTTGCGATACAAAAACACATAATGTCACCATCAGACATGTGTGGTCCTAAAGTGGTCACCGGATAGAGCTCTCAAGGAGTGTCAAGACTGAGGGAAGTGTCAAAGGTAATGATGAAGGCAACAGTGAGCCCAGAAAGACAAAGAAGATCACTATGATAATGATCGGTACTCTAATGAAGATGACAAGTACAAGCAACTTGAAGACCGTCTCAATGTCAGAGAAAACTCAAGATGTCCTGTTGAATTTTGATGATCTCGAGTCTTGTCCTCGTGTGGTGATTCCTCCCAAGTTCAAAGTTCCAACTTTTGCCAAGTATGATGGAATTTCTTGTCCAAGTCGCATTTGAAGTCCTATGTTCAAGATCAACCCCACACCGATGATGTAAAGTGTGGATGCACTATTTTAAGAGAGTTTATCCTAACTCAATTGGAGTGGTATTATCGCTAGAAAATGACCGTATTCTGCATTTGGTGTGACTTAGTGGATGCTTTCTACGACAAGATGAGTACAATGCCGAGTTGGCGCCACTGCATGCAACTACTGAGCATGTCTATGGGTCGTGATGAGAAGTTCAAAGAGTATGCTCAGAAGTGGAGAGATTTAGCAGTGTAGTTCAACCACCCTTGTCCCATAGGGAGTTGGTTGATATGTTTATGGGAACACCGACAGCCCATTCTTCAATCATTTGATTGAAACTCTTCACCGGATTCACCGAATGATATTGACAAGAGAGCGATGGAAGTTGGTATCAAGAGGGAAGATTCATGTAGAGACATCTTCGCGTCGTAAGAAAGAAAGACGAGCCCGACCGAGCTCAAGATTCCAATCCAACATCAAGACAACCTAAAACAGATTGAGCTTTTAAGATCCATGCCATTGTCGTGTGAGACCCTTAAGGATCATCCTCTGAGTGTTTAATCCATGCTAAGTGTCTCAATGCATAGGTGAGAACTCTTATGATTTTCAATATGAGTTTGACCTTGAGACTCCTAATGATCAACGCCCTATGCCTAACCATGATAAGAGTTCCAATGCTATAAAGAATTTGCCTTAATGCTCCGTGTCAATCCAGGATGCCCAGAAAATTTTCGTTGGTGTCCATCTGCACCCTATGGTTGTGCTTGGTTGAGAAGACGTGTTCAGTGCATGATGGATAACCGTGAAATACTATTCCTGAAACCACCGGTGGAGAGTCTGTGTGAAGACATGTCCAAGAAACTGAAGATCGAGGATGTGAATGAAACTGTACCGAATGTGTGGGATACCTTGGGGAAGCCAAGTGGAAAGTTTGATTACATGGTGAAGTATATTGTTCCTGAGAGCTACAAGATTCCTATTGAAGATGTTAAGGCAACCGAATGGGGTGACGATTTCCCTGAAGACTATGCTGATGTTAACACAATAAGAATTTCCTCTGTTGATCCTGTGCCTAGAGTGGCACCTCTCATTACTACTTCTCCAAGACCAGTCCCATATTCCTCCGACAAGGCTATCCCTTGGAATTATGGAGCTGATGTTTACTATCATGGCGTCAAGCAAGACCCTCTGACCGTTGAGGATCTTACAGTTGAAGCTACCATTCCTGACATTGACAACGTCATCGGATTAAGTAAGGTGACCAGAATCGGAAGAGTATCTCTCCAAATCTCTCTCCAAAAGACACTACGACTCCACCATTCCTTCCTATTCATCCAATTCCCGAGACTAGAGGAAAGAACCAAAGACTCATCCCGCCGCATGTATACCAAAGGAAGTTATCAAGACACCTCCAAACGAGAAATGGAGGAAATTCAAGATTATCAAGAAGAGTGACTATAATGTTGTGGAACAATGGGACAGATCTGCTCAAGATCTCCATGCTTGGTCCGCTTCAGGTTCGAGGCTCATGCTAACGCCTGAAAGTTTCTGAAGAATGCTCACGTACCGCAAGATACTACTACTGATCAATTTGAAGTTTGTATTGCTAGCCTGGCTGCCAACAACGGCCTAGGCTTCTCTGATGCTAATTTGACTCCTGCCAGAAGGAAACACAACAAAGCCTTGCACATCTCTGTGGAATGCAAAGGCATTACGTTGTCTCATGTTTTGGTGGATACCGGTTATGCTCTGAACATCCTGCCAAAGACCGCTTTTGATCGAATTGATGTTGAAGGATTGGTTCTGAAACCCAGTGACATAGTTGTGAGAGCTTTTGATGGTTCTAAGCTAACAAGATTGAGAGATCATTCTCTGCTAAAGTCGGTTCCCACTTTGACTCCACTTTCTTTGTCATGGACATCCGTCCACCTACTCTTGCCTACTGGACGCCTTGATACATGGGTCAGCATACCTCTACCTTGCATCGTAAATCAAGTATCCGGTGAAAGGGAAGGTTGTTACAAGATGTGGTGAAGAAGAATACATGGTCACCATCTACTATTCCGATACTCGAGGTGGAGGGTGAATTCTTCGAGACCCCGTCAAGCTTTTGAAACAATACCCAGAATCATGCCTGTTGACTCTCCTGTCATTCCTGAAGTTGCTAAAGTTCCGCCTAGGATGGCCTCGCTGAAACATGCTCAAGCTACTATTGAAGAAGGAAATAGTACTATTTGGGGACAACTCCCTGATCTTCCTTTTAAATCTGACAAGACTGGTTTAGGATTCACCATCCGAGGTCAGAAGATGATACGCCGCGAACGTGTCGGCCAACTTCCTCTCCGCATCAGCCAGAATGGAATCCGTGCTATAGAAGACGGCGACAACGACTTCGACATCAGCGAGTGGATCTTCCCAACTTCCGACAACGGACTAAACAATTGTAAGACTGAAGACGTCATACCAATCTCCTTTAGACAGGAGTAATTGCCTTTGTTTTCGTTTTGCTTTTCATTTTCTATGTTTTGAACAATAAACTCTAAAGCTTAGTGCCTTACCCGGGGCATCATGGCTCGTTTGTGAGGGTTATTATCTGTCATTTGCATATTTTCATTCAATAAAATCGTTGGACTTTTGCATTTATTTGTTGTTTTCTTTCTTTTACTTTATCACCCCTTCAAAAAGCTATGTGTTTCTTACACACACCCACGTGATACACTGCAGAATCACTCCGAATCTCGTTGATAACAGCTATGCTATTGCTAAATATGACTTCGATAATCCGATCTACCAGGCCGAAGATGAAGGTGAGGAAGATTGTGAGGTGCTAGGAGAACTTGTCAGATTGCTATAGCAAGAAGATCGAGTTATACAACCGCACGAAGAGCCAGTTGAGGTTGTGAATTTGGGTATTTGGGTACTGATGAAGACAGAAAAGAGATCAAGATAGGAGCGGGTCTTAAGAACAGTGTTAAAGAAAGGTTGCTTTAGATGTTACGAGACTATATTGAGGTATTTGCTTGGTCATACGAAGACATGCAGTGTCCGACATTGATATTGTGGCACATCGACAAAAGAAGGTTTTCCCAAAGGAACAGAAGGTTCACGATGCGTCCTGAGATGTCAGAGAAAATCAAAGCCGAAGTTATGAAGCAGTTCAACACCGGTTTCTTAGCTGTTAATTCCTATCCGTAGTGGGTGGCTTATGTGGTGTCTGTGCCCAAGAAGGATGGCAAGGTACGAATGTGTGTGGATTACAGAGATCTAAACAAAGCAAGTCCGAAAGACGATTTTCCACTTCCTCATATTGATGTTCTGGTTGACAACACCGCCAAAGATAAGGTCTTCCTTCATGGATGGTTTCTCCTACACAATCGATCAAATGGCCTCAAGACATGGAGAAGACAACTTTCGTTACGCATTGGGGCACTTTCTGCTACAAGGTTATGCCGTTCGGACTGAAGAACGCTGGCGCCACTTATCAACGTGCCGCGGTGGCATTATTTCATGACATGATTCATCACGAGATAGAGGTCTACGTCGACGACATGATAGATCGATCACAAACTGAAGAAGAACATCTTGATCACTTACGGAAACTATTTGATAGGTTGAAGAAGTACAGGTTGAGACTTAACCCCAACAAATGCACCTTTGGAGTCAGATCCGGTAAACTCCTAGGGTTTGTTGTCAGTGGTAAAGGTATTGAAGTTGACCCCGCCAAGGTTAGAGCTATTCAAGAAATGCCAACTCCCCGCACCGAGAAGGAAGTTAAAGGTTTCTTGGGCCGATTGAACTACATTGCCAGATTCATTGCACATTTAACTACTACTTGTGAACCAATCTTCAAGTTACTGAAGAAAGATCAAGTGGTAGAATGGAACGACGATTGCCAGATCGCTTTTGACAAAATGAAGGAATACCTGTAATCCTCCTATCCCGATGCCCAAGGAAGACCTCTTATCATGTACTGATGTTAGAGAATTCAATGGGTGTGGGCAACATGACGAGTCCGGTCGAAAAGAGTATGCAACATACTACCTCAGAAAATTTACCGATCGTGAAACAAGATACTCACAATGAGAAAACTTGCGGCTTGGGTCGTCACGACTAAGACAAGATATGTTGACCACACTACCTTGTTGATTTCTAAGATGGATCCGATAAAATACATATTTGAGAAACAAGCTCTCTCCTAAGAATAGCAAGATGGCAAATGATCTTGACCGAATATGACATCCAAAGATACTTCGTAAAGCGACCAAAGGAAGTGTAGTAACATCATTTGGCTCATCGTCGAGATGACTATCACCTATGCGCTCGAATTTCTAGACGAAGATGTTTTACTAGTTACAGATTGCGAAGAACCAGGACCAGAGGAAGGACCTGAACAAGGATCCCGATGGACCATGGTCTTTGATGGAGCCTCAAACGCACTTGGCAATGGCATTGGTGCCATCATTACATCCCCTACGGGTGGACATACTCCTTTCATCGCCAGATTATGTTTCAACTGTACCAACAACATGGCCGAATACGAAGCGTGCATCATGGGTATCAAAGCTGCTATTGACTTAAGAATCAAGTTCTTACAAGTGTACGAAGACTCAGCTTTAGTGATCAGTCACATTAAGGGCGAGTGGGATACGAAGCATCCGAATCTCATTCCATATCAAGAGCATGTTTTGAGTTTGATCCCCTACTTCAAAGAGATCACTTTCAATCACACTCCACGAGACGAGAATCAGTTGGCAGACGCGTTAGCTACTATGCCGTCTATGTTCAAGGTCAGATGGGACAACGAGGCTCCCCAGATCATCATTGAGAAGTTTGATGAACCAGCATATTGTCATGAGCTTGATACCGAAGAGAAACCTTGGTATTATGACGTGAAGAGGTATCTTGAGACTCAGGAATATCCCGCAGGGGCATCTGTCAACGATAAGAAGTTCTTGAGAAGATTTGCATCCAAATTCTTCCTCAGCAACGACATCTTATACAAACGCAACCATGACTTGTGCTTACTCCGCTGTGTAGACCGGAAAACAGCGGAACATATTATGGAAGAGTTACAAGAAGGCGCATTTGGTACCCACTCCAAAGGTCATACGATGGCTAAGAAGATCTTGAGAACAAAGTTACTATTGGTCCACCATGGAAGTCGATTGTCACCGCTTATGCTCGACCTTGTCACAAGTGCCGATATATGCCGACAAAGTACACGTACTCCAACTCAATGTTCTAACCTCCTTGGCCTTTTGCAATGTGGGCATTGACATGATCGGAGAAATCAAGCCCCACTTCCAACCGACATCGCTTTCATCCTTGTGGCAATTGACTATTTCACAAAGTGGGCGAGGCACCTCGTCGATCTGTTACCAAGAATGTTGTGGCTCGATTCGTCAAACATAATCTTATCTGTCGGTATGGCACTCCTGAAAGGATTATCACAGATAATGGCTCTAATCTCAACAATAGGATGATCACCAAACTCTGCACGCAGTTCAAGATCAAGCATCACAACTCTTCTCTGTATCGGCCTAAGATGAATGGCTTAGTGGAAGCCGCCAACAAGAACATTAAGAAGATTATACAGAAAATGGCAGTGACTTACAAGGATTGGCATGAGATGTTGCCATTTTCTCTTCATGGTTACCGCTACAAGATTTAACATCAACGGGAAACCCCTTTCTCTTGTATACGGATAGAGGCATCCTACCAATCGAGGTTCGGATACCCTCAACCGTAGTCCTCCAGACGAGAGTTAAGCGAAGACGATTGATCCGCCTTGACCGATCAACTTGATCGATGAGAAACGACTCGCATCCATCCGCCATGGGATGATCTATCAAAACGAATGATCAGAGCATTTAACAAGAAGGTCAAGCACCGAGTCTACCAAGTCGGTGATCTAGTAGTCAAGCGCATCATTCTTCCCCAAGGTGATCCCAGGGGCAAATGGACTCCCACCTACGAAGGACCATTTGTAGTCAAGACAGTATTTTTCGGTGGAGCTATGATACTTAGCACCATGGATGGCGAAGACTTCCCACACCCTGTGAATGCAGACATAGTCAAAAAATACTACGCATAAATGAGACCTGCTAGGTCGACTGATCTAGTCAAAAATAAGGGCATCCTTGCGAAGAAAAAGGGTTCGGGCAAAAGTTAAGGATATATACAAAACATGTACACCCGGCAAGTCGAAAACCTGCAAAGGCGGCTTGGGCCAAAAAGGGTATCCCGGTAGACTAAAAACCCGAGAGGGAGGTCTAGGCAAAAGTTAGGAATTTAAGCGTACGACTATGTCCTGTCCAGATCACCTACTTCCAGACTACTACTATCAGCATTCAAGATTCAAATGGCGAAGATCAGTCTACTCACTTTCTCCTGACAGCAAGGAGATGAGATAGTCGAAATATATGAGTACTAGCTTAGTTGGAGCTTAACGAGATTGTTTCCGCATAGCTTTTTACCTTTCTTGTGGACAAACTACTTGGCCATACACCACATTTCAAATAAATACGAGTTCTTTCTCTTTACAATTTTTGCTATATGTTATTTGCATAAGGTCCAACGTTTACTTTGAATAATTATATGCATTTGACAATAAAAATCTATTCACAAACATGTGAAAAGTGAACATACGAAAGTAATTACTACAGGCTCTAGGAATTGAGATGACGAGGAAAGTCACCAGTATGTTCCCCTGAAGAGTACAATCCCCGCAGAGATGTCACTCATCACATAATTTCCCCAACAGATTTCCAAGCAGTAACGATTCGTCTCCAGCGGAGGTATCCCCAGCAAAATATCTCTTGACAATCATCACCTCCCCTGCAGCAGCAGTATCCAGACTTGAGACATGGTCAGAAAGTGCATCAGAGGAAACCTACATCTTTTATTCCCCAGCCAGAGATTTCGACGGGCTCCAGATCCTTCTAACCTGGTCTCCCAGCAGCTGTCAAATGCTCTCCAGCAGGATCTACGCGCAATATCCCCAGTAGAGCGCCTCCTAATTTTCCCCCAGCAGGATCTATGCACAAGATCCTCAAAAGCGCGTCTCTCGATCTCTACCATCCTCAACAATATCTAGGCTCAAGACTTGGTCAGATAGTGCATCGGAGGAATCGAGGTTATTTTTCTTCTCAGGGTTTCCATCCGTTTCATCCCCAAGCAGAAGCCAGGAATCTTCAAGCAGAGCATCCACATCTTCTTCAAGATGGATATGTTTTGAAATACCACGGCATCTATCATTCATACATTACTCATAAAAGTCATAATTTTAGCATATGTCATTCATATACATTATCATGCATCATAATCTGCATAAGACTAACAATATTCTATCAAAGTTTCTTTTGTTTTTTCCAAAACAGGTGAAAATCACTTCTAAAAACAAACAGGTCCAAGATTAATGCCCGAAGCCAGACGGGAAAACTATCTGAACGACCGCCCTAGTTGTCCTCCGATAACTGGTCCAGGATTAATGCCCGAAGCCAGACGGTAAAACTATCTGAACGACCGCCCTGGTTGTCCTCCGACAACAGATCCAGGATTAATACCCGAAGCTAGACGGGGAAACCCTATACGAACGATCACAAGTTATCCTCCGATAACAGGCATTGGATCAATACCTAAAGCACAACAGGGAAGTTATCCACATTTTGCCAACTACTATCCCCTTAGAGCAATCAAGACGAAGATGCATTCTGACTCTCTCTTATTATCAACAGCAACTACAGAGTCTAGTGTACGACTCAGTTGCCCTGGATGACATCTTAAGCCCATCTCCGACTATTTGTTGACATTTCTCCGCTTTCAGAATGCTGTATATTTGGTTAAAAAACCAATACAAACCAATAACTTCATTCAAAGATGAGCATGAAGTCTAACGTACGACTCCCTCCAGATGGCATCTTAAGCCCATCTCCATGCTCCTTCCACTTTCAGGAACATCTACAGAGCCTAGCGTACGGCTCACTCCCCAGCATCGATCTTTCCAGATGGCATCTTAAGCCCATCTCCAGCAGCTCTTCTATTCAGACAACAATCTCGAGTCTAGCATACGACTCATTGTTTACAGTGATTTCTGGTAAAACAACCGCTAGTCCTCCAAACTATCGAATAAGCTTTATGATTGTTATTCAATTCCTCTAGTAACTTGCAGGATCGACTAGATTGATCCTATGGGGTATTGGTCGTTTGGATAAACTTAATAACAAATTTAGTATTCATGTTTAAGACTTATATTTTGAGTGTTTTATATATGTCCAATGCATTCCGATTGCAGTGTTAAATGACTTAATGACATGATCAAGTAAAGGAACATAAAACTGACTTGAATAAGTAAATGAATAAAGGTTCAATTTGCAAAGAAATGTATAAATGTAGGAATACGTAAATGACTTTCAAATGTAAAAGACTTTTAATGTAAAAGCATGAATATAAAAGCATGAAATGTAAAACACATGAATGTAAAAGACATAAATGTAAAAGACTTCTGGAATGTAAGAACGTTAATGTAAAAGGTTTCTGAAATGTAAAGACTTCGAAATAGAAGAAACGTTTAAATGCAAGGAAAAGTTAAATGGCTTTGAATGTAAAGGTATTTAAAAGACATTGATGCGAAGATAAAGGATAAACTGGAAAGATAAAGATGTTTTACTGAATTATAAAGGTTTGGTGCAATCATACGTACATTGTTCGAGCATCTGTTTCCCTAGCCATGTGGTATTTTGAATGTTTACTGAATTTTGTACAATAGATATGACACACGAAATCCTAACACTAAGACTTCTATTTATACTACTTCGACCATAACGGTCTGACTTATGAGATCTTGCCACGTTCAAAACATGCAGAACATTGCGCTTCTCTAGCTTCCACGCGTCTTCGAACCGTTTCCAGCGCATATATTTCAAATGCTGTGTCACTTTGCTTCGAACTCACTTCACAAACACAACCTTGTTACTACTTCGAAGCTTCCTTTATATATATCATTATAATTGCCATTCGAAGCTCCGAGCTTTTAGTATGTTCATTCGAAGAGCCATTTTTCCATTCCGAACTGTGACATTCACTTTGTTCCAACGAACACTAACCTCATTTCATTTCGAACCTAAGACTTCTACTTCGAGTCATACGTATCAAAATCTTCAGCTAATAAAATGCCCCTTTAAAATATGTATTTCGAACCTCTTTCTGAGAAATACTTATTTTAAACATATTCACAAGATTTTGATGTGACTTTTGAGTAATCATGATACTCTACCGTGTATGACTTTCAATTATGTCAATCAAGACGCCTTGGTTCCCTTTAATAGTCTCAAATGCTTATCAAGATGGTGCGCTTACTAAAACAATGATTATCATTAATCACGCTTATTACCAATGCTAGCTTTATGCCACCTCATTCCATATCCAACCCACGATGCACACGTATCTTAACCTTAGTTGGGGAGTGCTTCAACTTCCTTACTATAAAAACAAAACAACTTAGTCTTTTATTCTTTTTCCACATTCTGAACTCTTTCTTCTTCTCCTATCGCTGAAAAACCCTAAAAGCTCTCAACAATTTCCAACAATGTCTTCAACAACATCCCAAATGAAGAAGATTTCCAAGAAGAAAAGCAAGAACGCCGGAACGATTATGGAAAGCAAGGTTGGTACTCACCAAGGTCAATCTGTACTTATCCCCCAAGAAATCTCCAAGGAACAAGAACTTCTATACTCTTCTCAGATACTCATTCCAACTAATGCTGCTGGAAAGAGGTTTGCCATAATGGTCCCTCTTACAGTTTTTGAAATCCTGAAAGATACCAGAACAATCTTCCCTGTTTGTTATAACTTTAAGCCTTTGTTTAATAAAATGGAAATCCCTAGGTTAGGAACTGAGAATGTGAGTGAATCCTCTGCTTCGAAAACCACAGAAACCCCAAATGTTCCCCCCTAAAGATCCTTTTGTTTTGGATTATGTTAAAAGCAATTTCAAACCGTTCCGATCCTGCCCTACCCCTGATATAGCTTACCAGAACTGGCTTACTAAGGTAGAAGCTAAGAAATCTCACCAATGGGAGCAGCTAGGAATCTACAATCTAATCAAGTTGTCGAAACCAGGCTTCACCTATAGCCACCCCTTGTTATTTGCATCTTTGTATATTTGGGATAGTACTTACAACACCTTTCACCTTCCCGGAGGAATGATAACACCCACATTCTTCGACATAGCAGCCATCACAGGTTTATCACCAGTAGGAGAGACTTATATTCCCGACTCCGAAGAACACTCAAGTATCATTGACTTCAACGTCAAATTAGCTAGCTTCTCAAAGTTTATTGGTCATTATCATACTGAAGGTGATAGTGTGTCAGATGTGGAGCATATTGCCTTCCTCACCATGTGGCTGTCTAGATATGTGTTTTGTAGTAGGTCTTTACAAGTAGCCAGTAGGTTTATTCCTCTAGCCAGAGACTTACATGAAAATAGGAGAGTTTATTTGAGTGAGCTTTTACTTGTTGATCTCTATGAAAGCTTGAGATCAGCTGTTTCGAGTCTGAAATCTCACACTCCTAAGAACATCTTGCTAGCTGTCCCCTTCTGGTTACTCCAGTTATGGCTTAATGCCATGTTCGAATCTTCATTATCCACTGCCGAAACCATCATTGAACAAGATCCCGAGATAGAGGATCGAATTGTTGAAGGTACAAGGCTGAGAAGACTGACTCCAAATGATGATAAAGCTGACTTCCAAGTCCTTTTTTCCCAGTACATCATGATTTTCTCTAAAAGGCATAAATTTGAGGAGACTATGGCACCTTTTGCTTCGAGGACTCATGGACCATCATGGTTCACTATGTCCCTCTCAGAGGCTACTAAAAGCAAAGAGATTCAAGACATTTGGAAAGCCTTCTTACTCCCAAGATTAATCTCCTCAAGAATCACTCAGTCCAAAAACCAAATCTTCCTTTTCGCTTATCAACCCAATTTTGTCTCTAGACAATTTGGTTTATGTCAGTTGATCCCTGAACCCCTTTTTCAAACCCAGAGTGCCATCACTTCTGGTCGAACCTTCAAGGCCAGAGAAGCTAAGCTGCAACAGGAACAATACCAAGGCTTCGCTCAGTTCGAGCTAATTCCTTTCGAACCAACCTATTTTTCAGCAAAGGGTTTTTTTGGATTGGTGGACTAAATTCTACCAGTCTTATATGTTCGACACACTCACCATTCAGCAGAAACTAACTAATGCATTCGATGTGCAGGTACATTCGAAGAAAGGTATGTTCACTCATGCCAAAGAGATTAGGGCTTTTCAGAATTACTTCGAAACGACTTATGATCCTACACGCTTGGAGTCCACTGTGTATCAAGCGTCCCAAACCTTGAAGGAAAAATTTACAGAAAAAATTTCGAAGTTCAAACTTCCTTCAAGTTTGTCACCTGAGGATAGGTATAGGTTGGCACTCGAAATGCATCCACCTAAGTTTCCCAAACTACCTACCTCAGAACTGGCTCTGGCTTGGTTTCCTCCATACCCTTGGTGGTTGACTTGCAAAGAGATGTTCAAATACAAATCTCAAAAGAAACCAAAGCCATCTGAGACTGTGACATGGGCTCGTTATTGGCTCCATGATTTCCCAGGACATCTTCGCTATGACCTTTCTGCCATGTCGATTATATCTAATCAAGGCGCAGGTGCGAATACTTGGGAAATCCCCAAATAATTCTTACTTTTTTATTTTAACATTTACCTTAATTGTTTCGATTTTCAGCCATCAGGGTAAAGACTGTGGCGTCGAAGGCTAAGGAAGGAAGTAGCTCTCAACAAACCATCGAAACCAATGATGATGTGCCCCAAGCAATTCCAAAAATCACTCCTGCAACAACAACAACAACAACCATCGCTCCAACTCCAACAATTGCTCCAACTCCAACAATTGCTCCAACCCCAAAGGTAATTAATTTATCCTGACGTTTCGAATGGGCTAAACTTTATGATTGAAGTCTAACTCATGTTTAAACCATTTCAGACTAGTAAACAGCTGCTCCTCCATCAAAAACAGCTGCTCCAATCCATTCTTCTCCTCAAGGGGATTCAAGTAATCTGGTACAGAACAAGGGATCCTTCAATATGGCGGTTCCGATTGGGGCTTCAGAGCAACCAGATGATCAAGGCACTTCTCCTCCTCTCAAGGAAACAAACGAAGTAACGCCTGAAGATGCTGCCGAAGTGCCTCCAGAAACTTCTCATCCAAAATCTCCTCTCGAGATCCCTCAAGAGAGTGCAAAAGTCACCCAAGCTGAAGAGAAAAAGGCTTGCCCTTCTCAAGAAAGCGAAGAATCTAGTGAAGAAGGATCTGAGGAAACAGGAGAAGAAGAGGCTCAAGGAGGTTCGAGCGAAGGAACAGAGTCTGATGCTCATAGTAATGAAGACAATGACATCGAAGTGGTGGACTTGGTTGGTGATGAAGAAGATGATGAGGAAGAAAATAATGAAGGTGATGGTGTCCCTACCAATGAGCCAATGGAAGTCGAGATGGATGTTACTCCATTGCGCATGGAACTTCCTGAGTCTTCCCAATGTCAAACAGCTGAAGAGGAGTTAGCCCTCTTAAAACGAAATGACCCTATTGGGTATATGAAGGCTAAGCTAGCTCAGAGAGATACTCCTCTTCCTAAGGCTGGTGCTGGTTCGACTATTGATTCAATGCCTTCTGATGATAGGGTTGTACTTCTTCACAGGATTAGGAAGACAATCCTTGATGTGGATCTATTCGAAGTACTCAAGAAAGATAGTACAACCTGCTTTATTATGAAGGGACTTTTTAATCAAGTCGACCTCACCACCTGTTCTCTAGAAGTTAGCACCATCTTATTCGAGCTTCAATCTTTGCTAGACAACGTGACTGGGTGTCTCCTCCAAGATGAATCTGCTACCAATAAGGTCCAAGAGAAGCGAGCTACAATGGACGCTGCTTACGAGCATGCTTCGAAGCTTTCTAAAGAAGCCTGAAGAGCAAGCCATGCATATCAAGCAAGCTAAAACTGATTATGAGCTTCGAGCTCAATCCATTATTCTCTGGGAGAAGCAGATTCAAGAGCTTCAACATAAAATTAAGGAGGCCCAACAGCAACAGATGGCATATGAAACCAACACTTTTGGCAATCGATTCGAAGAGCTCCTCAGTAAAGGACTTGCAGAAACGGAAGCAGCTGAGCAACTTAAGGGTGAAGTTGCTATCCTGGAAGGAGCCAAGCGCTTCACTCAGCAAAGGCTTGAGTCTTTTCGGAGTATTTTGATCGATTAAGGAACAATGCCCATTTCTAAAGATTGTTTGTTTAATGAATCTTGTATTTCGTTTGAGTATTTGTCTGTAATACCTAAACAACGCCATTTTGGCAATTTATATTACCATTTTGGCATTTCTTTATATCGTTTCGATTACGTTGTTATTATTCGAATCTCCTGCAGGCGTGGCTTATATTTCTTTAAATATTTCCCATTAACCTTTAGGATTCGCTTATCATCTGCCAACTCTTCGATTTCATATGCATTGTTTGAAAATGTTTTTACTATTCGAAAAGGTCCTTCCCAATGAGGTGACCATTTACCTAATGCTTTATTCTTCTTGTCCATGGGCAATATAACTTTCCATACTAAGTTATTAATATTGAATGTTTTACCTTTCACCCTTTTGTTATATGCCCTGGCCACTCTTTCCTTTTGCCTCATCAGGATTTCCAATGCATGCAATCTAACTTCATCCAACTCAACTAACTCATTCATCATCATTTCCCAATATAATGAAGATGAGATTTCGTTTTGTCTTTGAATTTGAACTGATTGTAGATGAATTTCTACTGGTAAAACTGCATCATGACCAAATGTTAGTTGGAAAGGTGTGGTGTTAGTAGCTTCTTTAGGAGATGTTCTACAGGCCCATAGTATTTGGTCTAAAGTCTTGTGCCAATTTCTTGGCTTTTTACCAACATGTTTTTTAATCAAACCTATTATTACTTTATTGGCTGCTTCGACCTGACCATTTGCTTGAGCATAATATGGTGTTGATGTTAGTAATTTAAACCCCGTTTCTTGAGCAAATTCTTGCATCTTCCTACCAGTAAACACAGAACCCTGGTATGTGGTTATGCTCTCTGGTAATCCGAACCTATAGATAATTTGTTTCTGTATGAATTCAATAATAGCCTCTTGATCTGCAGCTATTAATGGTATTGCTTCGATCCACTTGGTAAAATAGTCTATTCCTACCAAGATATATTTCTGACCTTTAGATGAAGCAGGATTGATTTCTCCTATTAAATCTAATGCCCATCCTCTAAAGGGCCATGGTTTAATGATCGAATGCAACTCACTTGCAGGAGCATGTTAAATCCCTGCATGTTTCTGGCATTCTTCACACCCTTTAGCAAAATCTATACAATCTTTGAGCATACTGGGCCAGTACATACCATATCGAAATAGCAACCATTTCATTTTATGGCCTGCTTGATGTGCCCCACATGCCCCATTGTGGACCTCTGATAATGCTAGATATACCTCACTTTCTCCTAGGCATTTGAGTAATACGCCTTCTTGGGTCTTTTTGAACAATTCATTTCCCATAAGGACGTATGATAATGCTCTATATTTTATTTTTCTGTCCACATTCAATGTTGGATTTTCTAAATAACTTACTAATGGACTTCGCCAATCTGTATCTGATAAGGTGTTTATGGCTAATACTTCGAATCCATCTTTATCACCACAACCTAATTTAATATTTTCTAAATCTGATGGTATGAGTCTAGTAGCCATAACCCTGCTGAAGCAACTCGATTTTCAAAAATCATTTAAATGAATTTTCAAAAACAATGAAATCGCCACCTAATTTTATTTGTTCTAGAAAGAACGGGAAAATATAGATAAAACCCACAAAAATCGGATAAGGCAGTCTACAAGACCAAAAAAAGGATGGATTCGGGAGTCGGTTACGCAAGAGGAAGGTATTAGCACCTCTTACGTCCATCGTACTCGATGGGACCCATTTAGTTCGAAATGTGTTTGTGTGTGTAATCGCTAATTGCTAAATTATGAATTTAAGAAAGAAGAAAATGGGATTTGTTTGTTATTATTTTGAGTTTGACACGGTTTCGAAACCGCGTGCCTACGTATTCCCTTGTGCAATGGGAAAGTCAAAACTCCGTAGTTCTGGTTGAAAATGTCTTGGATTGTTTGTATTGATTTTAGAAGAAAATGTTTTTGATTTTTGATAATCGCATATGAGCGAAAAAGATTTGAATGAGTTGAATGGATTTTAATTGTAGATGACAAGTACCAAAACGTCGGGATATCCTCTAACGACTCGATACTCGAGATTGGTGATTGAGGTCAACCGATCATCTCTCATCCAAAATCTTTATTATGAAAAGAGTGAGGTGAAACAAAGTTCACTTTCATTAAGTGTTATGGAATAAAATATTTAAGTCATTGGGTTACCCTCTAATGGCCCAAATACTTTACATTTTAATTAAATCGTCGGGCGAACCTCTAACAATTTAATTAAATACCATAACACTATGTTTTTTTTTTGTTTTTTTGTAGAAAAAGTGATTTTGAAATAGCAAGTTCAATTAATTATTTTTTTACTTGAAAGTGTGTTGAAAATTGCGGCGTTGAACGTAGAGAAATGATATTTCGGGTTATGATTAACCAAGTATATGGACTTGATTAACCTCGTGAGGATAGGTGCTCCTATCCCCAACCATGAGACCCTGGTGCATGGTAATTGGTATATGGACCAATTTTTTTTTCGGGGTATGATTAATCAAGGCAACGAGGGCCTTAATTAACCTCGTGAGGATGGCCATGCCCATCCCCAACCATGAGACCCTTAGAGAATTTGGTGTGGGTAACCAAAAATGAGAGAGCGGAGGCGTTGTTGTTTTTATATTAATCTGAGAGTGGAGTGTACAATCGTGTAATAAACATGCAAACGGATAATATTTGCGGATAATAAAAAGAGAATAAATTAACACACAATACAAACCGGAATTTAAATAATTATTAGTATAGATTTTTTCTACTTGATAAAAAATCAACTAATAATTTAATTGATAATTTAGAAAATAAAAACTATCTTATACTAATTATTATTTAATACATCAATATAAAAAAAACTTGTATAATGATAAAATTAAAGAGAGAGTTAGAAAATGGGCCTGATTGGAGCTTTAATCCGGGGGTACAAACAGCAAACTGAGCCCAAGCCCAAGCCCAAGCCCAAAAGTGCTGCTGGATCTTGTATAGAAGCTCCATGGAAGCAAAGTGTGGTCCAACATTCTGGATCGTTGGATCTGGGCTTTGGCAGATCTGATGGCTTAAGCAGGAGGGTGAAAATAGATACAGTAGACATACACACACCAGATTTCGAAATAGACCACATGGGTGGTGACACTTGTCACCACCTGAACTAAACAACACATCATGTAAAATCCTACTTTTGCACTATAGGTCAGCTTTTTAAATAAAAGAGTAAAAGACTAAATATACCTTAAAGAAACTGATTTTAAAAAAAATCACATTTTACTAACCTGTTAATTAATTTAAAACATCATAAACTAAAGGTGTTAAGCTAATATTAACCTAAACCATTTTATTATAACTTAAATAAAATAAACTAATGGAACTAATCTTAATTAGATTAAACTAATATTAACTTAAATTTATATTTTATAAAAGAAAAATGAGAAAAACGTAAAACCAATTTATACTCTCTCATCCTCTCCTTACCCCCACGATCTCTCATCCATCTCTCTCAAGATCTCACCGAACCCTCACCGTCGCGATTTCCTTATCTCTCTTGATCTCTCGCCGCTTGCATGCCTCACCGTTCGCTCTCATCGTCGCCTCACTGCTCTCATCATCTCACGCGGTTGGTTACTCGATCGCGATCTCACCGTCGCCGTTCGTTCCTTCACGATCTGAGCCGCTCTCTCACTGTCGCGACTTCCTCACCGAGATTCTGACGATCTCGCCGCGATCTCCTCACCGTCACCGTCAATCGCGGCTTTCTGTTCGCTCATCTCTGTTGAATCCTCACCGGTCGCTCAACTGCGACTTTCATCGCCGATCTCTCATCTCTCTCGTCGATCCACTCTGTTTACCTTATTTGCATGTTATTTTTTGTGAAACTATTTGGTTTTTTGTGTTTACAGATTGGATATGGCAAGGGAAAAACAAAAGACCCTAGGTCTCTAAACGATGATGATGATGATGATATGCAGAAAAGTGTAAAATGGAGGTGAGGAAAGGAGAAGGATAGAGACACATTAGGTCCGCAACCTCCTCCCTTCTCTGTCAAATCGGTAATACCTTTCGAATCTCTTCTTTCCCGTGGCTATTTCCGAATTTCTGAAGGGGGTTTTAGTTGGGAAATGATGATTTTGTGTTGTTTCTCATTGTTCTGGGTTTCTGTTTGAGTGTTGTTGGTATGATGAATGTTGTTAGTTTGTTTCTGGGTTCATGATAAACATGGTTATATTTCTGGGTTCTGATGAATATTGCTCTGTTGCTTGGTTCTGCTTCTTGTTTCGGCTAGGGTTTTCAGTGAACAGTTATGCTGCCTCGGTTCTAGTGCTTTTACTGCTTTTATAGTGTCCTGCAATTAGGGTTCCCTGATGTCAGACTTTGGGATAAGGGGTGTTGGACAAAAATTCAAAACATTGGGCTTTGGTATTATGTTTTTTTTTATCTGTCAGGGTCAGAAAACAATATGCCAGCCTTGTTCTTTCCTTGTACTGGACTTAGCAGCATGACTTGATGGGCTGAAATACTTTTTGAAACTTTGTTGGGCTGCTGTGTGTATAGGGCTGTTATCATTTTTCTGTTATGCTGGTTGTTGGTGTTATATTTTCTGATTATAGGACATCATTGCATTGTACTTGCAGCAGCTTTAGTGGTGATGATGTTTCTGAACCACACCCCCCTTTTGTGAACCAACATGAGTTGTGATTTGCAAAAGGGTGGTTTCTTGAACATGAATGAGAAACAATTTTAACATAAACTGATCCCAATTATTTCCCCCTAATGATGAGATAACAAGTGTTTTGGAAACTGTTTCTTGTTAATGCTGTCCAATTATTTGCTAATCATGTTCTTTTGTTTTTGTTTCATGAACACGAGCCATGGCACAAACTTGGAAAAGTGGTGAAGGAAGGTTGGTCAAGAAAGAAAAAGCATGGTTTGAAGATAGAGAAAAGCATGGGAAGGAAAGCAACAAAGATTTCCAATAGAAAATAGGATTAGGACATAGCATATGTAGTATTTACTTGTATGTTTGAACTTATGACCATAGCTTGTACTTGTGTATGTAATCTTGAAAATGTTGTATCAAAGGTTTGAAATTTGTAATATCACATATTCAAATTAGCATTGAATTTTGAGGGCTCTTGTGGCATTTGTACAAACTAAAGTTAAGTGAATGTTGAACTTGGAAGTTTGATTCTACTTTGTAAATGGGTATTTTTTTAATGTCATTTTGAATTCGAATAAGACTTTTGAAACTTGAACGACAAGGAAAGGAAGTTGAATATTGAATGAATTTGTTGGCTTTTGGATTGAAACTTGTATGTTAAGATTTGACAAATTGTAACATGTAACTTGATTCGTGTCCTTGTACAAAATTTTTAGAGCAATCTTGGAAATCTTGGGATTTTATGAACACAAGCTTTGAGAAATATGCACCTAATTGAATTCTTGATTGTGTATAAAAGTTGGAAATTCATTATGCATCAAATAACCCAAAAATTTGTCATGAACCAAAATTAAATTGGTTAAAACAAAACCTGTTGAAATATTGATTAACAAATGTATCCAATTCCACTTCAATCTATAATTCTAATCCGTAGTCTTGAATCAAACGAGTGGTAACATGGTTGTTGCATTTTTTTAGAACTTGAATCCTCTAGTATATGAAACTTGAGAATTAAATTCTAAATACAACGATAGTTTGATGACTTAGATTGTAGAGATACTTGAATTCCTTTGAATTTCCCGGCCATAAAGCTTTTATGTTGATCCGCTTACGTAAAAAAAATCCGAGCCTTTTGCCACTTGAAACAAAAATTAAACTCTAAGTTTCAAAAAAAATTCTTGATTCCAAACCTTAGTCAATTTGGCGATTCCATGATTTCTTTTAAGAAATGGGTGATAGATTCCACTTGAAATTAATGGTATTATCACCGCATTTGCAAATCGAAACAAATTCGGTAGTAGAAAAAGATTTGAAACCAAACGAATTTCACAAAGAAACTTCTAATTTTTCAGTGAATGCCTTGAATCTCGTGGGCAATGAACGCGACTGGAAAAGACCTAAACATGCAGTAACTTGACATTCGTAAATCTTGTAAACAAGTCCTCCGGATGAATATTTTCACATACATCAACTATTGCCAAGAACGAACAAAGTTGACGAGCAAACCAAATGCACTAGAACTTGAATTGTTGATCAATAATCGGATAACCATAATCCACCCTCTTACATCTTGAACAATGAACTCGAAACAACAGCAAATCGCCAAACTCGTGATGAATTGATCTCTTGAGTCAGGAGGTAATGATATTCAATATAACAAAAATTCCGTAGTTCCATCAAGAACAGACCATTCATTTCAACAATCGAACATCAAGCCCCGAAAATTGATAGATATGAAAGGATAATATCCAATATTAAACCTTGCCGTTTTCAAATGCCCTAGATTGGTTGAAAGCACCACGCCTTTTCTGCTCAACGGAAAATACTTGGGAATCAACTCCAATCCGTAACCATAGAACCAGTGGTATGAATGCATGCGAGTGTCATGATAAATGCGAAGCCTAAACCAGATAAAGCCGAGATAGGAGGGAAAATTTTGGGGTGCAACACCTGCCTCTTATTTCGACCAAATCCTCAAAGTTTTTGGCAGAAACTTTATACCCTGAAGCCAATTGTGCTAAGTCATTTGCTTCTTGATTTTCTATTCTGGGTATATGTTGGATATCCATGTATTCGAATTTTTTGAGTAGCCTATTAACTATGACAAAGTATGTCATTAGATTTTCCTTTATGCATTTGTATTCCTTTGTTATCTGCTTGACCATTAACTCTGAGTCACCTTTAATTTAGACTCTAGTTTCCCCCAATTCCAACAAAGCTTCAAGTCCAACACTAAGCGCTTCGTATTCAGCTTCGTTGTTCGAGCAACGAGGACCATCTAACTTATACTTGAATTTTGTTGGAATTCCTTCAGGAGAAATTATGAGAACCCCAACACCACTACCATCCTTATGGGTCGAACCATCAAAGTATAGTTTCCAAGGTTGCGTTTCAACGTAACCTATGACAGGATTTTCGAACAGTGAATGGTCCACAATGAAATCAGAAATTACTTGACCTTTCACAGCTCTTAAATGCATGAAAGTCAAAGAATATTCTGTCAAGGCTAGAGCCCATTTACCAACTCTGCTATGCATTATTGGTTTTGAAAGCATGTGTTTGATAACATCGAAATGAGATGAAACATAAACATCAACAGGCTTTATATAATACTTAAGTTTCATACAAGAAAAGTATAAACAAAGACATAGCTTTTCTATATTGCTATATCTAGTTTCTGCATCATTCAACACCCTACTGAAATAATATATGGCTCTTTCGATGCCACTACTATCTTCTTGTGCTAACATACTACCTATAGTAAATTCAGAAGGAGATATATACAGTCTCATGGGCTTTCCCCATGAAGGTGGAGACAAGATAGAAGGCTGAGAGAGATATCTTTTGATCTTGTCAAAGGCCTTCTTGATGTGCTTCGTTCCACTCGAAGGCTTGGCCTTGCTTTAAACGAAGTAGAGGAGAGAAAGCTTGAGTTCTTCCACTTAGATTCGAAATGAACCTCCTGAGAAAGTTAATCTTCCCCAGCAAAGATTGCAGCTCCCTTTTTGATGTGGGTGCTTTTGTCTCCATGATGGATTTGGTCTTATTCTGGTTGATTTCGATTCCTTTTTTATGAACCACAAAGCCAAGGAAATCTCCAGCCTGCACAAAAAATGCACATTTAAGGGGGTTCATTTTTAAGCCATGTTTTCTCATTCTTTCGAATGATTGGCTCAAATGATGCAAATGGGTTTCTGCAGATATAGATTTGATGACTATATCATCAATATACACCTGCATAAATGTCTCAATAAAATCATGGAAGATTGAATTCATTGCTCTTTGGTAAGTTGCCCCAACATTTTTTAAACCAAAAGGCATTACTACCCATTCATAGGTGCCTAAGGCTCCTAGGCAACGAAATGCTGTCTTAGCAACATCTTCTTCAACAATAAAAATCTGATTATAACCAGAATATCCATCTAGCATACTTAGGTATTCGAATCCTGCAGTATAATCTATTAACATTTCTGCCACAGGCATAAAATATTGATCTTTGAGGGTTGTAGTATTTAAATCCCTAAAATCTATGCATATTCTCAGAGAACCATTTTTTTTAATGACAGGTACTATATTTGCTAACCATTCGACATACCTTGTGGTTCTGATGAATTTGCAACGCAGCAACCTTTCGACCTCAGCTTTGATCTTTGTGAGAACTGCTGGTGCGAATCTTCTAGGAGTTTGTTTGATGGGCTTCTTGCCATCCTTAATTGGAAGTCTGTGCTCTACTAACTCTCTCTTTAAACCAGGCATTTCGTCATAATCCCACGCGAAGCAATCTTTGTTTCTCTTGAGGACTTCGATCACCTCTTGCTTGAGACTTGGGTTGAGTTTTGCGCTTATGTAGGTTATTCTTTTTTGTATTGTCATCCCCCAAATTTACCTCTTCGAGCGGATCCTGTGCTAACATTTTGGCACCTGAGTTTGTAGGATCCTTCTCGAAGCCCAAGGGTTCTTTGTCATAGATGGCATCGAGCCTTTGATCTATTTCGTTTTCTTCACAGGGTGAGTCTTTCGAACCATTCCCTTCTATTTCGTTTACTTCAACTATATTATCTATTTCAGCCTCTGAAGCCGCTTTCCATTCATTCTCAGCCATATAGGCCGAAATCCTTTCGAAGAAGGAAGACTCAGTCATAAGCAAGGTTGTCGAACTCCCAGCCTGCTGGCCGTCTTTGCGAAGTGCCTTCGACTCCTTCATCGCCTTTAATTATCTTCCTATCCCAGTACATGCCATCATGGCAAAGGGTCATATAGTAGTGTGCATCCCTTGTTTCGTTCATTTCGTCACTTGGGGTACAAGGGGCTATTCTTGCCAGGTACTTGTCATAATTCCTTTTGTTGACTAAATTGGCTGTTGTCATAAAGTAACTCTGGTCCGCTTCGATATTCTCCACTATACCATCTTCCCTCCATAGAACTAACCTCTGGTGCATTGACGAAGGAACTGCCCCTACGCCATGGATCCACTCTCTTCTCAGCAGCAAGTTATAATTGGCCTTGGCTTCGATCACCATGAACATGGTGGGCCTGCAGCTCGATCCGACGGTTAAATCCACTTGCACTACCCCCAACGTTTGACCTACTTTCCCTTCATAATTGGATAAGACCATGTTGTGTGGTTTGACATCACCTTCTTGTATTCCTAACTTTTTCAGCATGAATTGAAGCATTAAATTAACTGCAACGCCTCCATCCACTAGGACCTTGTTCACGCCATGGGCTCCAGCCTTTGCTCGAATGAACAATGGCTTCAAATGACTCCTCATTGCTGGCTCTGGGTGTTCGAAGAATGCGTTCTGCTCTTCGACCGCGCCGTTATCCATTACATAGTAGCAAAATGGTTTGTGCTTCATCAAATCTATGGTATCCTCTTCCTCATGCTCTTCGATTTCGGTCTCCTATCCGAACTCAGAAGGTAATACAAATACCACATTGCAATTTAAGTTGAGTGAAGACTCCCCCTCTAATTCGAAGTTGTCTGTCAGCATATCCTCGTCTTCTTCTGGACTTGGAGTGTACTCTTTCGATTCATCTGGTTGTGTTTCAGAGAAAAGCCTCCTACTAACTGGAGGTTTGTCTTCAGGTTGCTTGTTCGTTGTTGGTTTGTTGGTACTTGACACTTCTTTGTTGCTGGTTGAAGCTTCTCTTTTGTCTGCCAAAGCTTCCCTTTCAGCTTTTCGAATTCGCTCGCTGTTGCCTTCGCCATTGTGATATGGACATGGGGTTTTTTCCTTTGTAATTTTCCAGTCTCAATTCCTCCCTCTTTGCAGTGTTGAATTGCCTCCTATATACCATGGCGTGACGTGAATTTCGTTCATTACCTCTCCATTTATCCTTCCCCTTATTGGTTTTGACTTGCAGCCATTTGTCTGTTGGTACTTCAGCAGGGACTCTGAACGTCACCCTTCGAGCACCTTTAGGATAGGGGCTGTCAGGCTTTCGTTGAGTATGATTACCCTCGAAGTGCTGACTCATCTGACCAACCTCCTTGTGATTCCAGCATGGGGCGAAGGGAATAGTTTCGAACGCTCCAGCCATGTTCTGGTCATATGCTGCTGAGCACCTTGGGCAAATCAGGCACTTGGTTGCCCCTTTGTGACAGCGAACTAAGAACTCCAACAAACTCTCCCCAGCTCTAGGGTAGCATCTGAATAATTGGTTGTCTTGGCGCCAATTGATTCCAGTTCGAGCCCGTTGTTTCCTCTCGAAATCTGCAGCAATTCTCTGGTTGCAAATTGCATCTGGGACATAACATCATTTCAGCATTTCCCTTGTGGCACAGCATGAGATAATCTTTGAGGCTGGTATCTGCAGCATAGCCATCCTCTATTTTGTATTTTTCCTTTTCTAGGTATCTTTCCATTTCCTGCATCTCAGAACGAGGTCTCTCCATATCCACCATATTGACATCTACATCTTCCCCTTTTTCGACATCATCTCCCCATCCTTATGGTTTGACATCTTCGATTCGGATCTTTGAACTTTCTGGGGCAGAGTATTTTACCAGGTAATCAAATTTTCCACAGGGTTCCCCTAAGGTATCCCAGACTTCCTTCTGAGGAATGCTATTATCTCCATCCTCCCCTTTATATCATCATCTCCCCATCCTGTGGGCTTGACGTCTTCGATTGGGATTTTCGAACTCTCTGAAGCAGAATATTTCACTAGATAATCGAACTTCCCACTGGGTTCTCCCAAGGTATCCCAAATCTCTTTTTGAGGGGAGGCTTGCTTTGTAATCTGGACTCTCCAATTTGAGCCTTAGGCCTTGATGCTTTGTGTCAACTCTTGCTTCGTTCTCCGGCCCTCGAGCTTCGGATCTCTTTCGAAACAACAGATGGCACTGTTTCGATCGAAGTCTCTAGTTGTTTGTGGATGTCTTCAGTGACTCCCTCGTTGACTTCGACTAGCACCCAACTTTCATTCTCAGTGCTTTCTTCTCCTAATGGAGTGGCCCCTTGGTCTGCTTCCACCATATTGATTTCTCCAATGCACGAAGGCTCGGAGTAGTTGGTGTCTGCAACATCCAGAGGGTCTTCATCTACTTTCATTTTTGGTTTGTCAGCAAATTTCAATCTGCCATCCTTAATTGCGTTTTGAATCAAATCCAAGAAAACCGTGAGGTTTTGTGGCCTAGGAAACTATGATATTTACAAAACCCTCTTTTCTTTCTTTGGTCTAAAGGAGGTATTTTGACATTTGATGGCACAATTAACTGGCCATCTTTGACAAGCAAATCGAAAATCTCGTCACACTTTGTTACATCGAAGGTATATTTGTCACTTTTCTCATTTTCACCAATTTCTTTCCCTTTTGTGGGAACTAATAGTTTATAAGAGTAGGGTGGAGCCTGTTTTAATTCAGCGAGATCTATTTCGACCTCTTCGAATTCAGGATAGTCTTCGACTTCCTCAGTTTCGACATAGGAAATTCTTTCTTTCTTATTACTTTTAAAAGCCCTGGCCTTTTCGGCCTTTAGTCTTTCGACTTGTCGAACCCTATCTGCTAACTGAGCCATGTCCCTCAAGTATTGTGTGTCTAATTTCTTTCGAATAGAATAGTCCAGGCCACCAGCGGCCATTTCGACTAACTCATGTTCAGGAACTACTGTGAAACATCTAGACTTCAAGAGTCTGAACCTATTTAAGTACTCATCTATGGGTTCAGTAAACTTCCTCTTAACACTTGCTAGTTCCTTTAGACTTATCTTGGATTGTCCCATATAGAATTGTTCATGGAACAATCTCTCCAAGAGGGTCCAGGTATCTATGGATCCAGGAGGCAAAGTGGTAACCCATGTGAAAGCATTTTTAGTGAGGGAACTTGGGAAATATTTAATCCTAAGGTTCTCATTATTTTCTATGTCTCCTGATCGAGATACAGCTATGTGTTCGACTGTTGATTCATTGGTATCTCCAGCAAACTTTGTAAACTTAGGGATCTTGTATCCCCTTGGTAAATCAGTATGCATTACATAATCTGCTATAGGAGAGGCATAATTTGGCCTTCTAATCCCTGTATTAAGACCGTTTTGGGCCATAATCCTCTCTATCATGGTGGTTAGATTGTTTTCTGCCAAGATATTTCCATTCCGAATTCTATGGACAACGGCATCAGCATCTTGGTTTCGACCCACCATGACAACTCCTCTAGGTTGTTCTTCCCGAAATGCTGGGACCTCTAGTCTTTCGACCCTCGCCCCTGGTTCCATAACTCCCCTTTGTGGCTCCTCTCGAACCACTGGGGCGTCTAATCTTTCGACCCTTGCCACTAGTTCTATAAGTCCCCTTTGTGGTTCCTCTCGAATCACTGGTACATCTAACCTTTATGCCCTTGCCCCCAAATTAATCTCCTCTCTGACTGGCCTATAGGGTGGGTCATCAGTAATTTGTTCTATGATAGGTATGTTCGCTCGAACCAATGCCTGGTTCTGCCTACGCCTTTCTGGCGGAGCGAAAAAATCTACTATTCGACTCATGTTATCTGCGTTTTCTCTGTTTGTCACAGTCACATTTTGAACTATTGGGGCGAAGATTTCTTGCATAGTTTGTGCTAACACTCCTATCATATTATGGTTACTATCATCCATTAACTGCCTAAAAGCTATCTGATTTTCTGTGGTTAGGATAGGCAGTGTACTATAACCTACTGACCCTTGGTTATTTGTCATGAATTGATTAGCCCCAGATCCTGACCCTAATTGTGGTGACGTGTTCGACGTCGAAGTTTGTAACCCTGCCATAAAAGATGTTGGCATCCCATAAGGGGGATTTCTGGGTCTACTACTATCGAAACTGGGTGGTCTAGTTGGTGGTGGGGTGGCGAAATGGATTTGTGTCCCCAATGGTGGGACAAATCCCCCAGGATACCCAGTGGTTCCTGTATTGCCTAGGATTGAATTGTTAGTTGACATGCCACTTGTTCCGTTCGTGGCCACATTACTAGTAGAAGATGCAACAGACTGTGCATTCGAAGGGATCGCGCTAGACGTTCCCGTCGAAGCAGACGCACTAGTGCCTGTTCCATGTGGGGCGTTTTGTTCCCCTTGTTGATTGTTTGGATTAGACATCATATTATTTCGTTTTCTTTTGGGTAAGGGTTGGTTACTATTAGTTATTCTACCACTCCTAAGGTTCATATACCAACGAACTTTGTTTACTCAGAAAGAACTTTCATAATAATTATGTCTTACAATCCTTATTTTATTTTAATTTGTAACGACCAATGACTGTCCCACTGGGCGTGCCAATTTGTTTACAGTGATTTCTGGTAAAACAACCGCTAGTCCTCCAAACTATCGAATAAGCTTTATGATTGTTATTCAATTCCTCTGGTAACTTGCAGGATCGACTAGATTGATCCTATGGGGTATTGGTCGTTTGGATAAACTTAATAAAAAAATTAGTATTCATGTTTAAGACTTATATTTTGAGTGTTTTATATATGTCCAATGCATTCCGATTGCAGTGTTAAATGACTTAATGACATGATCAAGTAAAGGAACATAAAACTGACTTGAATAAGTAAATGAATAAAGATTCGATTTGCAAAGAAATGTATAAATGCAGGAATACGTAAATGAATTTCAAATGTAAAAGACTTTTAATGTAAAAGCATGAATATAAAAGCATGAAATGTAAAAGACATAAATGTAAAAGACATAAATGTAAAAGACTTCTGGAATGTAAGAACGTTAATGTAAAAGGTTTCTGAAATGTAAAGACTTCGAAATAGAAGAAACGTTTAAATGCAAGGAAAAGTTAAAAGGCTTTGAATGTAAAGGTATTTAAAAGACATTGATGCGAAGATAAAGGATAAACTGGAAAGATAAAGATGTTTTACTGAATTATACAGGTTTGGTGCAATCATACGTACATTGTTCGAGCATTCGCTTCCCTAGCCATGTGGTATTTTGAATGTTTACTGAATTTTGTACAATAGATATGACACACGAAATCCTAACACAAAGACTTTTATTTATACTACTTTGACCTTAACGGTCTGACTTATGAGATCTTTCCACGTTCAGAACATGCAGAACATTGCGCTTCTCTAGCTTCCACGCGTCTTCGAACCGTTTCTAGCGCATATATTTTAACTTCCAATTATCCCGCTCGCGTTTGAATTTCAAATGTTGTGTCACTTTGCTTCGAACTCACTTCACAAACACAACCTTGTTACTACTTCGAAGCTTCCTTTATATATATAATTATAATTTCCATTCGAAGCTCCGAGCTTTTAGTATGTTCATTCGAAGAGCCATTTTTCCATTCCAAACTGTGACATTCACTTTGTTCCAACGAACACTAACCTCATTTCATTTCGAACCTAAGACTTCTACTTTGAGTCATACGTATCAAAATCTTCAGCTAACACTCATTCCCCAGCGAAATCTCCAACTTCTCCAAATGGCATCTGTAAGCCCATTCCCGCATCACCAACGAGTGCAAATTTTCAGGTGTACTCGAGTGTGCAATCATCTTCTACCTCCAGGTCACGAAAGGCACGTATGCCAATCTAACCCTTCCAGTACAAGAAGATTGAATAGGGGCAGCTGTCATACCCTAAAATTTGCCCTCCTACATCCCCTACATCCATACTCAAGGATTCCTCAAGGGTTGATCAGACAAACTCTCTCCTAGACAATCAACCCAAACTAGGGTTTGGCAATTCTCAGATCAAGATGGACTTCCAACATCTCTAATGGTCATCATGCTTCCTCATATGCTTCAAAGATTCTCCATGTCAAGTTTCAAGCCTCACAAGTCAAGTTTCCTCAGACAATTGCTCAGATGGTTGAAAATAAGTTGTATTGGACAAAAAGTCAACTATGGTCAACATACAGTCAAACTTCCTAATTTTTGTCAACATCCTCATTTTGAAGTCACATTCATCATTTGATCAAGGGTTGACCATGATTCATCAAGAAAACTCAAGATTTGCACAAAGGTCAAACTTTCCAAATTAGGGTTTTTCAGTGAAAAGTCAACTGAACTTTGACTGAGCATAACTTCTTCATACTTTCTCAGAAATTTTTCCACCACCTCTCATTTTGAAGGAAATTCAATTCTCTACAACTTCATGTCTCACAAGAATGTTCAAAAAATGCTTCATTTGGAAGGTATGGATCAAAACATTACAGGTCCTTTTCAAAGTCAACAAAAAGTCAACTTTTTTTTGAAGATTTATTGAGCATGGATACTCCAATTGAGATGAAACCAAAGAGGTTGGTTAGAGGACACTTAGAGCTTTCTAAAAAGTCCAAGAACACCCAAAAAGGTGGAAAATTGAGCAAAATACACCTTGCACAAGTTGGGCATTTTTGAAGAAGTGCACAAAGAGAAATACTTGTCAAAATTCAAAATTTTGCAAATGGGCCTAATTTTTCTTGGTTTAAACTTGTTACTTATCTTATTTGGAACCTTCAAGCCCAATGCCACGAATTTTGTCTTTATTTTTCTATTTAATTTGGATTTTATTCATTTAAAAACAAATTAAATTAAAAAATAAGGTATAAAATCAAAATTAAATGCAAAATTGATTTTTCTCTCATACTTGAGATCCAAGTAACTCACACAAGCTGGAAAATTTCGAAATTTGCATTGATTTGGCAAGAAATTGATGAAATTGGATCAAATAAGGAAGATTTGATTTTGTACAAAATCAAATAATTTTTGCATTGATTGATCATTATTTGTTCCTCAAATCAGCCCAAAATCCATCTACTATAAGTGTACAATGTGTCATACCCCAAATTTTGACCTAATATACCACCTTACATTTGCATCATTGCACAACTAACAGTTCAGACAACATTAATCGGGTATAGCATTAACAGGTCAAAATTAGGGTTTCATCAGATTTTCATCTAATTCAAGAGCCAACCAATTAGGGTTTGAGTTTTTCTCACCTCATTTGATCTATCTTGATCAAATCATCAACCTCTGATCATCAGATATCCAAATTTTCTCATAGGACAATCGAGGATCGACCAATTAGGGTTTTGATCGGGCATGAGAATTCTCTGACTTTTTGAGCAGTAAATGACTTTTTTGGATAGAGATTGGTCATTATATCTTAGATACAACATCTTGACCTAATTTCTGGATTCAAAACATCCCAGAAGTTCACAGACTTCATCAGTCGTTTTCAGAAACATCTGATGAAAATTCATCTGCACAGAAAAGTCAAACTTTGACTTTTGGTCAAATTTTTCAAAACAAAACCTTTTCAAACATCAAAATACTTCAAATGATCCATCATGATCATAAAAAATCAAAGAATTTGAAAAAGTCAACAAAAAGTCAAAAGTTCTAACACTAAGAAAAATTTCTAAGTGTTGAAATTTCTTATTTTTTCCAAACTTCATGCCAGTTTTTCACCTAGTTCCAATTTGAATTTGAAAAAACTCAAAATATGAAAGTTGTAGCTTGTGAAACAAGCTTTCCAAAATGTCCAAGAAATCTCAAATCCATGGAGTCTAGCTATATTTTTGAAATTGAAACATAAGGCTCCATAAAACTTGATTTTTCAAAGTCCACAACTTCAATTATAGGTCATTTTGAGTTTTCTTCATTTAGAAGCAATCTAAACTTGCCAAATGGATGATTGAACTGATAAATATCAGTTAGAGGTAATAATTGAGAGGATTGGATCAAATTGTAAAAATGAGCACATGGTGAAAAAAGGAAGTTTCCCTTTTTGGCAAATACCATTCTTGCCCTCTAAGTTATCTTTGAATCACCAAAAGCTTGTACCTCTTTGCCTAACATTTCAGAATTTGTTGCCTATAAATAGATCAAAAATTAAAGTTCAATTCATACCAAAGCATCACAAATCCATGCTTTCATTCTTCTTTCTTGAAAATTAAGCAACATAGTGCAAATTGGAGAATTCTTGCATTTTTGAAAAACAGTTGAAAACATGTTAAAATTTGGTGTCAAACATGCTTCACTATTGATATAAAACTTGTTTAGAACTTAAGATCATAGCAAGAACAAGAAAAAATCAGAATTTCATTTCCATTTTTATAACTTTTCAAAACTGCCATGGAATTCGAATTTGAAGCTAGACTGGATTAATTTGTGTTATGATCACTCTAACACCTTCCATATACCTCATGTACATGATCCAGATCATTGGCAAGCAACTGTAACTCCATTAACCCGATTTGAGTTTCATTTTGAAATGTGGGTTGACTTGGTTGGAAGGATTGAAGCAAGCTCAAAGCAAGCAGACCACTTCCCTAGCTTCCATACATGCCGATGATGCTGTAGCAATCCTCAAACAAGTTCTGGAAACGCGTTTGCATCGAATTCGATCCTCACTTTACCAGGTATGAACACGAACTGTGATATCCATTTTCTTTGAACTAAAACGAAAAAGCTCATGGCCGTTCTCTTTCTGCACACCTAACGATCAATAACCCTCAATAAAATCAAAGAATCATTACTCATACATCATTTAATTTGAAAAATCAGTTTTAGGGTTCTTAGCATTTTCCAGAAATCCAATTGAGTTAGACTGAAAATAAATGCAATTAACATACATCTTCATGTTCGTGATGAAAAATCGAGCAAGTTTGATTTTTATTTCATTCAATTTGGTTGAGAAACGAAGATTTGAGCTTGAATCATGGAAACTGAAAATCAAAAATCACGAAGAACACTGCGCGCGTGTTCTTCATTTTCAAATTTTTAAATGTTCCAATATCTCATTTACACGTGTTCTAGTCCACTAAACACAGAAATGCGTTTGGCTCAGTGGTAGCTTGCTTGCTCTTAGTCTCCTCTGACATGTGTTCCACCCTTTGGTCATGGGTTCAACTCCCATCAGGACCATTCTTTTCATACTTTTCCAATTTTTCATGTTTTTTTACAAAACTTCCACAATTTTTTTGACCAATCAAAACTCCTTATTTTAAGGTGATTTTTTGGACACTTGTCAATAAATACATCTATTTTATGATAGTGCAAAAATTTTCAGAAAAAACTTTCATCTGATTATATTTTAATCGAGCCGACAATGACGTTCTGAGCACTTTTTCAAACCTCCTTTTAAGGTGAATTTTTCAAGTTTTCGACTTCCGATTTTTTTCAAAACTTCTCATAAATGAACTTTACATTTCAAAACACTTTGAAAATCATTTCTTCAAAAACGTTTTCATCAAACTTGCATCTTTTTACCATAATCGATCCGATTTAAACGATAAAATCGAATTCGTTTTCTCTCGAATTAAACTTGCATCATTTCTTCAAAAATCGAAGTCCCAAAAACATTCTTTTTATGTATATATTTCCTTATACATATTCATTTCTTTATGTACACATCTTTTACCTGTACATAATACAGACAAACTTTCTTCCGTTTGTTTTCATCTTGCACTGCATACCATTTGGTATTGAAAGGAGCATTATTCCCTGTGAAACTGCTTTCAAACCAATGGGCCTCCCTCACGGTGTAAGTCCCATAACATTCTTTTGTGTACATAATATTTCTTTGTACATATCAAATTATTTGCAAACACATACAATTTTTCATCTGTACATAATACAAATATTTCTTTTATACTCAAGTACAGACAAACTTCGATCGTTTGTTTTCATTTCACTTGTGTATACTCAAACCAATATTTTTATGTACATACACATTTTTCTTGTACATAACAGATTTTTTTAAAAAAACAAACTTTTATCTGTACATAACACACAGATACTTCTTTTGTAAAAAACTTAAACACAGATAAACTTTGATCTTTCATTTCTGTTTCATCTGTACATTCAACTGAATGCCATTGGTATTGAAAGGAGCATTATTCCCAGTGAAACTGCTTTTGAACCAATGGGCCACCCTTATGGTGTAAGTCCCAACCCTCCTATGTACATACATATTTCTCTATACATAAAAACTCGTTCGTGTACATATTCACTTCCTTGTACACAGTTTAAACTTGTAAATAATCAAGTTGCGCTCGTTTTAAACGTTCGTTTCACAGACACTTGTTTATATTTCCTTCATAAACTCTGTAAATAAACATCATTCATTGTTTATATTTCCTTCATAAACTCTGTAAATAAACATCATGCATTGTTTATATTTCCTTCATAAACTCCTGTGAATACATATCACACACACACTTGTTTATACAACTGTTCAGTCAGTTATTAACATAACAATTAGTCTAACCAATAGGTTCCCCACAGTTGTAGCCTCCGCTTGGGCTTCATACAAGATAACTCATCCCCAGTTGAGTTTAGCCTTCTCTTGGGCTTTGTACAAAGAAACTCTCCCTCCAGAGTTAGCCTCCGCTTAGGCTTCATATAAGACAACACTCCCATGTTGAGTCAGCCTCCTCTTGGGCTTCGTTCAAAAGAACTCCTCATTGAGTTTAGCCTTCTCTTGGGCATCATACAATGAAAGAGATAGGAAATCTCTTAACAGCCTTCTATTGGGCCTCCAATACAAAGAATCACCCGCGCTAAGATAGAACCCTGAAAGGATGGTTTCCCGGTGAAATCACTTTCAAAATCCCCAGAGAGTAAAATTTCCCGGTGAAATTGCTCTTAATTCCAAAAGGATGGTTTCTCAGTGAAATCCCTTTTAACACAAAGCCAGCCATACCCTATAGCTTCCTCTTGAGCTTCATACAACGACCCTCGATGACCCTCGATGACCCTCGGAATGCCTCCTCTTGGGCTAACAATACAAGGACCCATGGGCTTCTTAAAAGCATCCCTTTAATCCAATCAATTTCTACTCGAGATTTAGACATCTATCATCTCTATGGAAGAAGTATCTCATCTATCACATCACATACAGTCAAAAACTTTTCAAACTCTTTTCAAATTGTTTTCAAACAAAAACATCTCTTAATTGTAAGTGGTAACGCTTGTACACTCAAGCAAAACACCCAATGCTTACAGTTAAAAGATTCAATCATTTTTTAAACATCTTTCTTAAACATGTAAGTGGTAACGCTTGTACACTCAAGCAAAACACCTATAACTTACGACGAAAGATTTTAATCAGTCAAACTTTTTAAAATGTATGTGATGAAATAGATTAGATACATTTTTCATTAAGATGACATTTGTCTGTCTCTTAATAACATCCCGTTGCTTTCCACTAGCATAAGTGGGAACTACGATGGCTCTGACTTTCTCAACATCCTTTTGAGAATACGTAGGCACAAGGTCTCATCCTTGCCGAGCAAATTTCTTTCTCCCTCAGACCAAACAAACCATAGATCCCTTTAGATCCGAGCTACAAATGCTCTGATTCCCACTAGGGGATATGTATGCAGAAGATCCACAGATCTTTGCGAGCACAATAATAACAAACACTAGGATCCCACATAATCTACCTTTCTTAAAATCCCAAAGGAGAAACTTTCCCAATCATAGAAATAGCAATTAAAACACACAAACATATCAAATATATTCATATATAAAGCTGTAGATAACTACATATATTTAGGGTGCTCCATCTATTCCCTTTATATAACAATCCCTTCTTACTCGGAATCTCCCCAAGGCGTTACGTCTAGTTTACGCTAGTCGTTCTGCATACCAATATCAATTGAGGGTATTTCAGCTTTCCCCTTTTTCATAATCATTAAATCATCTTTCTTGTGTTGAAAATAATAAAGCTTGATGCTCGCGGCATCTTTATAAACAAATCAAAAGATTAAATCGTTTCGTGCCAGAGAATCCGAATTCACATTCGCATCCTCTAGCGCGTCACCTTTTAACGCGAACACAATGCATACCACATGAACAAGAACAGAAAAATTGCTCAAAAGAACCCTAACCTAAAGTCAAAAAACCGTGCACTTCAAGCAATCTGCAGCCTTGGTTTTGGATCGATTCAGCCAATTCTAAGCATCCAAACTGTAATACGGTGAACTGACTTTGAGATTTTTGTATCGCAAATGTGCGGATAGCAAGAGTCGCCACCGACTTTTCTTTTATCCAATTAAGGGAAGGTAAAAGTACAGAAAAGACCTTCGCTAGATTCGAGTAAGGGAGAAGGTTATGAAAAGGAAGGTATTAGCACCCTTTCCATCCGTAGTTATCTACGGGCTCTTAGTTGCTCTTAGATCACTTTAAAAAATTGTGCTTTCTGTGTGTTTGACAAAAAAATGTTTTGAAAAGGCATTTCGCTTTGACTTTGTAATGATTCATGTAGGAATGTATACAAAAGTGTTTGGAAATGTTTCATTTTTGAAAAGAGTTTGAACTTTGACAAAAGAGTGTGAGGTGTGAAAAGTATTTGATTGAGCAAGCAACTAAAAGTCTGATTACCTACTCAAAATTGGTCGTTTTTTGTATTGTTCTACGTTCCTTTAGAATAGCGCTATCAGTACCATTAGTTGGTAGGTAACTCTATTTGTTGGATGTAAGCGGGACATTCGAAGGGACATCGGGTGGTCATAGAAGGCAACTTGTAGGAAGTATCCTAGCACATTCGAAGGGACTATCATCATTTTTCGTAGGCGACAATCGAGGGTCAAGATCATGTATTCGGAGGCGACATCGTAGGTCTTTTGATCTTTGTATCGAAGGGACTATGATGATTTGTTTCGAAGGCAACGGTGCTAGAATACCTCTACGTTCGAGGGACTTGACCATTTTAATTCGTAAAGGCAACGAGAGAGAATTACCCTAAGGGGTGCATGTGTGAAAGAGTGTGTCAATTCAGATATTTTTATCTTGAAAATTAGAGTGAGCTATGTTTAATTTTATCTTGCCATACACGCCTAGTTACTAACAGTTTATAGGGTGCGGAAATTAAATTGCGGAAATATAAAGTGCGGAAAGGTAAATCCTACACTATTACATGGCTTTTGGGAAGATACATAATTGAAAAGTGCGGAAAATAAGAGTCCTAATTAAACTATTACATCCCATAGGCAATTACATAATATGAAAAGAAAACGATAAGAAATTGTCCGAAACGGAATAACCTGTGAACAGATGAAAAATCGAGAAATACGAGGAAATCGAATAAGAGGAAAATGTTAGTAAAAATAATAATTTTTGAATGAGAAAAATGTTTTCATGCTGGGAACAACATTAATATGCTAAAATAATTTTTTGGGATTTTTTGGAGTTAATTTAATAATTAAAAATCAATTAAAAGTGATTTAAATGATAAAATAGAAATTAAATTAAATATGCATGCAAAAATAATATTTTAAATTTTATAAATTAAATAAACATTTTTATGATATGTATGCAAAAAATAAATATTTTTGGTATTTTTTAAATGCATGATAAAAATTATGAAAGATAAATTAAATTGTATGAAAATATTAAAAGAAAATATGAAAATAGAAAAATATTGCAAACTTGTAAAAAAATCAAATGCCATGGCTGGGATTCGAACTCAGGTCCCCTGGGTGAAAAGCGCACAGCCTTGCCAACTGAGCTAACGTGCACACGTGTTATGGAAACGGAGCGAATGGCTTGTAAACGAGTGTCACCCCTTGATTGTCCAGAATCACGCGCCAAGCTTCATCTTTTTCGTTTTGAATTTTTGAAAAGATAGCGTCAGCCTCAGTGTGACGCTATAGTCCCTGCATTTTCCAAAATCTCATACACGTAATATAAATTAGTTGTGAGTACATGAATCGATTGCAAATTGAATTCTAAACACGATGGTGGTGGTCTTTTGGTCCAATTTTTCCGTTTTAAGGAAACCCTAATTCGAAACCGAAAACCCTAGCAATGGTAATTCGTGTTTCAGGCCATGGAAATTCAATCAAACTGCCCAGAAAGCTTGCAAACTTCGTTCTAAACACAAAAACAACAACAAAACATGTTAATAATGCATGAGACTTGAAAATCGATTTTGAAAAAAACATGAACAAACCAAATTCGGATTTCGTGATTCTTGATGCTTTTGGATGATGTAAAGGTCTGGAATCACTCCAGGGGTATCAAGGAACGTGTTTGGATCCTCAAAACCAATTGAAACAAGCTGGAACAAGGGCTGCTAGTTACTTGAAAGGCACGTTTTTTTTTAGTTAGGTTAGGGTTTCTCCAAGCAATTTTTCTGTTCCAATTCATGTGATATGCTTTGTATATTTATAATGGATGGAAATTGAGCTGATTTGAGGAACAAATAATGGTTAATCAATGCAAAGATTATTTGATTTTGTACAAAATCAAATCTTATCTTTTTTGATCAATTTTCATCAATTCCTTGCCAATTCAAGATCAATTTCGAAATTGACAGCTTTTTGTGAGTTGCTTGGACCTCAAGGATGAGAGAAAAAATCAATTTGCATTTAATTTTGATTTTCTACCTTATTTTTTAATTTAATTTGTATTTAAATGAATAAAATCCAAATTAAATAGAAAAATAAAGTTAAAATTCGTGGCATTGGGCTTGGATGTTCCAAATTGTCTAAGGAACAAGTTTGAATGAAGAAAAACTAGGCCCATTTGCAAAAATTTTGATTTTTACAAGTATCTCTCTTTGTGCACTTCTTCAAAATTGCCCAACTTGCACAAGGTGTATTTTGCTCAATTTTCCACATTTTTGAGTGTTCTTGGACTTTTTGGAAAGCTCTAAGAGTCCTCTAACCAACCTCTTTGGTTTAATCTCAATTGGAGTTTCCATGCTCAATATATCTTCAAAACAAAATGTTGACATTTTGTTGACTTTGAAAAGGACCTGTAATGTTTTGATCCATACCTTTCAAATGAAGCATTTTTTGAACATTCTTGTGAGACATGAAGTTGTAGAGAATTAAATTTCCTTCAAAACAAGAGGTGGTGGAAAATTTTTTGAGAAAGTATGAAGAAGTTATGCTCAGTCAAAGTTTGGTTGACTTTTCACTGAGAAACCCTAATTTGGAAAGTTTGACTTTTGAGCAAATCTTGAGTTTTCTTGATGAATCATGATCAACCCTTGATCAAATGATGAATGTAACTTCAAAATGAGGATGTTGACCAAAAATCATGAAGTTTGACTGTATGTTGACCACAGTTGACTTTTTGTCCAATACAACTGATTTTCAACCATCTGAGCAATTGTCTGAGGAAACTTGACTTGTGAGGCTTGAAACTTGTCATGGAGAATCTTTGAAGCATATGAGGAGGCATGATGACCATTGGAGATGTTGGAAGTCCATCTGGATCTAAGAATTGCCAAACCCTAGTTTGGGTTGATTGTCTAGGAGAGGGTTTGTCTGATCAACCCTTGAGGAACCCTTGAGCATGGATGTATGAAATGTCTTGAGAAGTAAGAGGGAAAATTTTGGGGTATGACACAAAAACATTCCTTGGAGTCCCTGGAATCATCCCAGACCTTTACATCTCTCAAAAACATCAAGAATTGAGAAAACACGATTTGGTTTGTTCATACTTTTTCAAATTTCGATTTCTATCATTCATGCATTATAAACGAGTTTTGATGTTTGCTTTGTGTTTAGTTCAAAGTTTGCAAGCTTTATGGACAATCCAATTGCATTTTCATGGCCTGAATCAAAATATACCATGACTAGGGTTTTCTGAACTGATTTAGGGTTTCCTTAAAACGGAAAAATTGGACCAAATGAATGCCACCAATGGGTTTAGAATTCAATTTGCAATCGATTCATGTTCTCACAATCCATTTATATTACTTGTATAGAATTTTTGAATTATGCAGGGGTCATAGCGTCGAACTTAGCCGACGCTAAGTTTCCAGAAATTCAAATGAAGAAGAAGGTGTTCTTCGCGCGTGAATTTGAATTCCCAGGAGGCGTTTTTGCTTAAAACGAAATCGTTTCATTCTCTAAACACGTGGACGCTCTAGCTCAGTTTGTCATGGCAGCGCGTTGTGAAGCAAGGGTCACCGGTTCGATTCCCATCCATGGCAATTATTTTTACAAGTTTGAAAACTCACTTATATTTTTCTATTTTCTTATTTTCTTTAATATTTTCCATCCAATTTAATTTATCTTCAAATATTTTTATCATGCATCTAAAAAACACCAAAAATATTTATTTTTTGCATAATCATCAGAAACATGTTTATTTTAATTTTAAAATTAAAATTATTATTTTTGCATGCATATTTAATTTAATTACTAATTAATCATTTAAATGACTTTTAATTGTTTTTAAATTATCAAATCAATTCCAAAAATTATCAAAAATTTATCTTATCATATTAATGTCATTACAAACATAAAACCTTTTTTCTCATTCAAAAATATTCATTTTTACTAACATTTTCTTCTTATGCAATTTCTCGTATTTTCCGATTATGTATCTATTCACAGGTTGTAACGTTTCGGACGATTTTTCTCGCTTTTCTTTTCCAATTATGTAACTGCCTATGGGATGTAATAGTTTAATTAGGGTTTTTATTTTCCGCACTCTCATTATGTATTTGCCCCAAAGCCATGTAATAGCGTAGGACTTTATATTTCCACACTTTACATTTCCGCAATTTACTTTCTGCACCCTATAAACTGCTAGTAATTAGGCGTGTATGGCAAGATTAAAATTGGACATAGATCACTCATAACTCCAAGATAAAAATATCTGAATTAACACACTCTTTTCACACATGCACCCCTTAGGGTAATTCTCTCTTGTTGCATTACAAATTCAAATGGTCAAGTCCCTCGAACGTAGAGGTATTCTAGCATTGTCACCTTCAAAACAAATCATCATAGTCCCTTCGATACAAAGATCATAGACCCATGATGTCGCCTACGAATACATGATCTTGACCATCGATTGTCGCCTACGAAAAATGATGATAGTCCCTTCGAATGTGCTAGGATACTTCCTACAAGTTGCTTTCTATGATCATCCGATGTCCCTTCGAATGTCCCGCTTACATCCGACGAATAGGGTTACCTACCAACTAATGGTATGGATAGCACTATTCTAAAGGAACGTAAAATAACACGAAAACGACCAATTCTGAGTAGGTAATAAGACTTTTAGTTGCTTGCTCAAACAAAATACTTTTCACACCACACACTTTTGTCAAAGTTCAAAGTCTTTTCAAAACGAAACATTTCCGAACACTTTGTATACATTCCTACATGAGTCATTACAAAGTCAAAGTGAAATGCCTTTTCAAATCATTTTTTGTCAAACACACAGAAAGCACTTTTTTGAAAATGATCTAAGAGCAACTAAGAACCCGTAGAAAACTACGGATGGAAAGGGGTGCTAATACCTTCCCTTTTCATAACCTTCTCCCTTACTCAGAATCTAACGAAAGTATTTTTCTGTACTTTTTTACCTTCCCTTAATTGGATAAAAGAAAAGTCGGTGACGACTCTTGCTATCCGCATATTTGCGATACAAAATTCTCAAAGTCAGTTCACCGTATTACACACTGTGTAACGAAAGTAGTCTTCTCCATGTCTTCAGGAGCCATTTTGATTTGATTGTAACCGAATAAACCATCCATGAAAGAGAAAACTTTGTGTTGGGTGGTGTTGTCGACTAGAACATCAATATGAGGAAGTGGAAAATCGTCTTTCGGACTTGCTCTGTTCAAATCTCTGTAATCCACACACATCCGTACTTTACCATCCTTCTTAGGTACGGGTACCACAGTTGCAACCCATTGTGGATAAGAAGTAACGGCTAAGAAACCGGCGTTGAACTGCTTCATGACCTCGGTTTTGATTTTCTCTGACATCTCAGAACGTATGCGACGAACCTTCTATTTTACTGGGAGAAAACCTTCTTTCGTCGGTAACCAATGTACCACAATGTCAATGTCTAGACCTGGCATGTCTTCGTATGACCAAGCAAAAACTTCGATATAGTCTCGTAGCATCTGAACTAATCTTTCTTTGACACTGCTCTCAAGACCTGCTCCTATCTTGATCTCTTTTCTGTCTTCATTAGTACCCAAATTCACAACCTCAATTGGCTCTTCGTGTGGCTGTATAACCTGTTCTTCTTGCTGTAGCAGTCTAACAAGTTCTCCTGGAACTTCACAATCTTCCTCACCTTCGTCTTCGGCTTGGTAGATCGGATTATCGAAGTCATATTTAGCAATAGCATAGCTGTTATCAACGAGATTCAGAGTGAATCTATAGTGTATCATGTGGGTGTGTGTAAGAACACATAGCTTTTGAAGGGGTGGTAAAATTAAAAGAAAGAAAACAACACTTAAATGCAAAAGTCCAATGATTTTATTGAATGAAAATATGCAAATGACAGATAATAACCCTCACAAATGAGCCGTGATGCCCCGGGCAAGGCATCAGGCTTAAAACGAAAAGCATAACAGAAAACAAAAGCAATTACTCTTGTCTAAAGGAGATTCGTATGACGTCTTCGGTCTTCCAATTGCCGAGTTCGTTGTCGGGAATTGGGAAGATCCAACCGCTGATATCGAAGTCGATGTCATCGTCTTCTATAGCATGGACTCCATCTTTGCTGATGCAGAAGGGAAGTTGGCCAGGACGTTCGCGGTGTATCATCTTCTGACCTTTGATGGTGAAGCCTAAACCAGTCTTGTCAAATTTGAAAGGAAGATCGGGGAGCTGACCCCATATAGTACTACCTCCTTCTTCAACTGCAGCTTGAGCATCTTTCAGCGAGGTCATCCTAGGCGGAACTTGTGTAACTTCGGGAGTGACAGGAGAGTCAACAGGCATGACTCTTGGAACTGTTTCGAAGGCTTGACAGGGAGTCTCGAAGAATTCACCTTCCATCTCGAGGTATTGGAATGACTGCAGATGACTCACCATATATTCCTCCGCACATCAGAACAACTTTCCCTTCACTGGGTACTGACCGATGCAAGGTAGAGGTATGCCCCATGTATCCAAGGGCGTCCAAGTAGGCAAGAGTAAGCTGGACGGATGTCCATGACAAAGAAAGTGGAGTCGAAAGTCTGGGAACCGACTTTTACTGGTAGGATGAGCTCTCCAAGTACTGTTCGTTTAGAACCATCAAAACCTCTCACAACTATGTCACTGGGCTTCAAGACCAATCCTTCAATGTCGAGTCGGTCAAAATCACTCTTCGGTAGGATATTCAGAGCAGAACCGGTATCTACCAAAACATGAGATAATGTAATGCCCTTGCATTCAACAGAGATGTGCAAGGCTTTGTTGTGTTTCCTTCCGGCAGAAGTCAAATCAGCATCGGAGAAGCCTAGACCGTTGTTGGCAGCCAGGCTAGCAATACAAACTTCAAACTGATCAGTAGTAGTGTCTTGCGGTATGTGAGCATTCTTCAGAAACTTCACTAAGGCCTTAGCATGAGCCTCAGAGTACAATAGCAGAGCAAGCATGGAGATTTTGGACGGAGTCTATCCCAACTGTTCCACAACATTGTAGTCACTCTTCTTGATGATCTTCAGAATTTCCTCCATTTCTTGCTTGGAGGTATCTTCAGCAACTTCCTTTGGTACTTCTGTCTAACCAGGATGAGTCACTGGTTCTTTCCTCGCCCTTCGGGAATGGGTTCGATAGCTGGAATGCGAGCTGGAGTCGCAGTGTCTTTTGGAGGAGAGATCTCTGGAGAAAATACTCTTCCGGCTCTGGTCACCTTACTTGATCCGTTGATGTTGTCAATATCAGGAATGGTAGCTTCAACTGTAATGTCCTCAATGGTCAGAGGGTCTTGCTTAACGCCATGATAGTAAACCTCAACTCCATAGTTCCAAGGTATAGCTTTGTCAGAGGAGTATGGAACTGGTCTGGGAGAAGTAATGATGAGAGGTGCCACTCTAGGCCCAGGATCAGCAGAGGAAATCCTTATTGTGTTAACATCAGCACAGTCTTCTGGGAAATCGTCTCCCCATCCGGTTGCCTTAACATCTTCAATAGGAATCTTGTAACTTTTGGGAACAGTATACTTCACCATGTAATCGAACTTTCCACTTGGCTGCCCCAAGGTATCCCATACTTCTAATACAGTTTCGCTCACATCTTCGATCTTCAGATTCTTAGTCATGTCTTCACACAAATTCTCCACAGGCGAAGGTTTCAGAAATAGAACTTCCCGGTTATCCATCATGCACTGAATATGTCTTCTCAACCAAGCACATCCGTCAGGTGCCGATGGGCACCAACGACAATTCTCTGGGCATCTTGGATTGACACCAGCTTGCAGCAGATTCTTCTTAACAGTCATCAGAGGAATAGTCAAGTCATTCACATCGAAAACATAAGAGTTCTTGTCAATAGAATTGGAACTTTTGCCATGGTTAGGCATTGGTGTGTTAATTACATTCGGAGTCTCGATAGGAGGATCAAACTCATTTTCTTTAGCTTCAATCATGTCTTGAATCTTGTTCTTCAGAGCCCGACAATCGTCAGTGTTATGCCCTGGCCTATTGTAGTGGTAAGCACACTTGGCATTAGGATTGTATCTCGGAGAGGAAGTGTTGATGTTTTGAGGAGGATCCCTCAAGGTAATCAGCTCTGCTTTCAACATTGAAAACACCGGCAGAACCTCTGACATGATAACTAGTATCAAATAGAGTTGCCATCGAACGTCTTTTATCTCACGAGGGAGAAAGGAAAACATCGAGTAAACCAGAGGGAGAAATCATGTCCTGACCGTGAAATCGAGAGAATCTAGGTAAGGGAGTTAGTTACGCGAGGGGAAGGGATTAGCACCCCACACGCCCGTAGTACTCTACGATATCCACTTTCTATTTCTAGCTAAAAGGTGTGTTATATCTATGCTTAATCGCTATCATGCATGCAAAAGAAAGGAGAAAATAAGAAACCATGGGGAAAAGAAAGAAGTATTTACAAAGTTTGCTCGATCGAGCCCCGTGACAAGATGCCTACGTATTCCCACGTGCACTGGGAAAGTTAGAGCGTCGTAGTTCGGCTCACTTATTTTGGTGGGTTTTGTGTTTTTTACTTGTGAAAAAGGTTTTAAACACAAAAGAAATGAAAGCGCGCAAAGGCGAAAAGAGTTTGTGTTGGTTGGTTGCTTTTACGTTGAGAAAGGTATTTAAACCATTATTAAGTGTTTTGAGTTTGAAAGTAAAAGAAAAGCAAGTTTTAGTTTTATTACATGCAACATGCAAAAGAAACTAGCTAAGCAAGGTGGGACCTATGATTGAGGATGCAAGGGAATATCTACCTATGTTGACATGCAAAGGATATAGCTCCTAATGTCTAGGCTAAAGAACCAATCCTAACCAAGCTCCTGGGGAAAAACAAACAAACAAGACAATATGCACAAATCACAAGTAAATTTTCCCTAAACGGGTCTTTAAATAAACCAGAGGGGTTCCTGAACATGCTCCAACCACGGAAGCCCTATCATGCATCTCTATTCCTACTTCTCATGACATCTAGGAAAGCTATAAGAGAATGCAATAAGCAGCGTAGAAACTACCGAACGGATATAGAATCAGAAGAGCACTACAAGCGGTAGAACTACTCCAGAAAACTTCAAGTACTGCAGCCACGCAATAAGAGTAAACCGGTGAGAATTGTTCAAAGCATCGAAACAAGCGGAATACGTGTCGATACGCATCCGAAGCGACAATGCCTGCAAGAACGAGAATAAGGCAAGCAAAACAAGATAGGAATGGTGTACACGTGGGTGTACAAGCTCAAACAAAACCTGCAAGAAGGGAGTTAGACCCAAAAAGCAAATGGAGGAAAAGTGTGCGAGTAACGAAGAAATGAGTCGCATGCGTGTGTGTCGCATGTCCCTGCACGAAATGGAATGCAAACAATAGCCAAGCATAGCTAGGGTGAGTACTGTTCACCATTAGAATCGAAAAAAATTAGAAAAAATGAACCAGTGGACCGCGTTAAGCCCGGTTTACCGCGCTAAGCGCGACCTGCAACCCAAAAAGTCAGAACATTTGGCGCTTAGCGCGCTCTGGACCGCGCTAAGCGCGACCTGTAACCTGCAGAAATTTCAATTTTTGCACCAGACCACCTGTTCGTGATGTTTTCATGCAACCGTCCGACCCATGATGTTAGGCCATAATCCAGTAGCAAATGAGAGCAAAGTGAACATGCATGGAATGCAAGTCGACCGATAAACCCAATGTCCACATACATGTAGAGATGCATGAACATGTGAGGAATGCAAATCGAATCGATAAAACCAATGCTCATAACATGCTAAGGTGCATGGACATGTGAGGAATGCAAATCGAATCGATAAAACCAATGTTCATGTCAAAGTAATGATGCATGAACATGTGAGGAATACGAATCAAATCGATAAAAACCAATGCTCATATCAAAGTAATGAATGAACATGCAAGGAATGCAAATCGAATCGATAAAACCAATGTCCATGTCAAAGTAATGATGCATGAACATGCAAGGAATGCAAATCGAGTCGATAAAAACCAATGCTCATATCAAAGTAATGAATGAACATGCAAGGAATGCAAATCGAGACAATAAAACCAATGCTCATATCAAAGTAATGAATGAACATGCAAGGAATGCAAATCGAGTCGATAAAAACCAATGCTCATATCAAAGTAATGAATGAACATGCAAGGAATGCAAATCGAGACGATAAAACCAATGCTCATATCAAAGTAATGAATGAACATGCAAGGAATGCAAATCGAATCGGTGAAACCAATGTTCATATGACAAGCTAAATGTATGAACATGCAAAGAATGCAAATCAAAAATGATAATTCCAATATTCAATTGACAAGCTAAATGTATGAACATGCAAGGAATGCAAATCAAAAATGATAGTTCCAATATTCAATTGACATTGAATGCATGGACATGCAAGGAATGCAAATCAAAATGATAATTCCAATGTTCATATGTGTGGTAGTGCAAGTTTGTCATGACATTTTGAGGTTTTCTTTCAAGGAATTTAAGTCATGCATTCACACAAACACATGGAGTGCACATGCAACAAGCTTATGCAAAATGCATTAAACGCTTAGATGTCTACATTTTGAACGCAAGTTAGGCTTCAAATCATCATGAATCAATGCGAACAAGTCAAGATAAATGCTCTCGAATGCACGAGCATGTGATAGGCGACGCAAGGTACATGAATTTATGGCTCATCTGCAGGGGAAGTACAAATTCACAAAGATACATGCATGCCATGTGCAAAATTCTCACTCCGACACACATAAGGCAGCAAAATCCAATTCGAATCAAGAAATTCAAAAGAACAAGTTCAAGACCTAGAATCTACATTGAATTTGCATGCAATTTCAGTATTCAATTTCAAGAAAAGCTGAAGATCAGAAAACAGCTTAAAATAAGTGCTTATTTGAACCTAACACTTACTTGCACTTGAAGTTTGAGTCAAATTGAAGAGGAATTCCTTGTGCTCTTCAAAGAAAATACCAAATCAATGATGAATTATGGATGATCTTCAGAATTAATCTTGAATCCTTGAAGAAAAGCTTGAAATCCAATGGAGAATTGAAGAAGAAGAAGAGGAGAAATCCTTAGATCTTGAAATTGAGAAGAAAATCAAGAGGAAACCGATCCTTCCATGTCAAATGTGAGTAGAAGGAGGAAGGATGATATAGATTGAAGTAGAAGAAGCTGAGATGGAGAAAACCAGAATTCGCAGGTCGCGCTTAGCGCGGTCTGTGAAAGAAGCCGGTGGTGCACGGAGGTCCGGTGGCGGCCTGTGGTGGTTGCTTGGAGGGAAAGTTGCAGTTTGAACTTTTTTGAGTTTTTGTGCTTTTGGAATTTGAGAGAATTGCAGTGTTTGTGGTAGTGAAAAATTAAGCAAATGATTGTATTCTTGTGATTTTTGAAGAGGAAAATCTATTTATAGCTTTGGATCCATAATCAACAAGCTAATTATGATTATCCGAATAATTTTCGTAATTAATCCAGAACAGCCAAATCCGTGCGGAATTCGGAGTCGAAATGTAAACGAAAAGTGTCCGAAATGCGATTTTGCTTTCGTGAATCAAAATCCCGACTTGATCTGATGAACGGTCAAGGAAAAAGGAATTTTTGAAGTTTCAGCATCAATTTTGGACCACTGACACATGCAGAATCTCATTTGCGCTCTGTGGGGTGAATGCCTCAGATGAGGATCCTCTGATCGAAATTTGCACATGCATATGCCTGAGACAAACGAAGCTAATGAAATTTTTGAACTTTTGGCATCCCATCTCATTTCGATGAAAATCGAGCGAGATATGATTTTTCGAACTCCGCGTATCAGATGAAAATTGCTCGGTTCAGCTCAAAATCAAACTCAGGGAATAAAATTCTGGCACCGATTGGTGACGAATCATCGCTCGAGTTGCAAATGAGAATTGTAGGGGACTTCAATATGGAATTTTAGAAATCGGTCCCGCTCAATTCCGAGTTTCCAGCTAAGAGATAGAGCTTTTCCGGTGAGTCATAACGCACGGTTCAGCACTAAAATTTACTTGATCTGCCGGGGAAAATGACTCCTTTGAGAGCCTTCCTCACAAAACCTGTTTTCGGATTTCAAACGAAAGTCATAGGTAATAATGAGAGGGAAATGCCAGTCGAAAAAATCAATAGAAAATACCCAAGGAGATGAGAGATACGCCTTCTGGAGTGCCCAAAACGCGTCGAAAACCCGAAATTTGCACTGTTGAGAAATGAGCGAGTAGACTCTTTGGGTGACGTTCGGAATACCTGTAACCTGATACTCCTTGTGGAAAATGCTATGCATGCTTTTACATGTATGTTTTATGCAACAGAATCATAAGCCAGGGAAATGCAGAAAAGAGGAGGGTAAATTTTGGGGTACCAGAAACATGCGTTGCAATGCTTGCGACAATGGCATGTTGATCTTTGTAAACTGTCTTCGTGGCGCATTCTGGTTATGCGTGTTGTCTCACTGAGGTTGTGCTGATGTAGGATTGGAGATCACAACTTCCCCCACAGATTGAGCACGGTCGGTCTTGGCTCGACTTTTCTGACCATACACAGCATTGGCTTCTTTCTTACTAAAAGATCTCTTTGCAGCATTTGAAGATGAATCTACCTGAATCTTTCCGCTCTTGATTCCAGCTTCGATACGTTCTCCTGTCAGTATCAGCTTGGTGAATCCGGCTGAAGAGTTTCCAATCAGATGATTGAAGAATGGGCCTGTCAGTGCTCCCATAAACATATCAACCAACTCCCTATTGGACAAGGGTGGTTGAACTCTGCCTGCTAAATCTCTCCATTTCTGAGCAAATTCTTTGAACTTCTCATCACGACCCATAGACATGCTCTATAGTTGCATGCGAGTGGGTGTCAATTCAGCATTGTACTGGTACTGCTTGTAGAAAGCATCTGCTAATTCATTCCAGGTATGGATGTGGGTATTCTCTAGCTGATAATACCACTCCAACTGAGCTCCGGACAAACTTTCTTAAAAGAAATGGATCCACAGCTTCTTGTCATCAGTGTGAGGATGGATCTTCTGAACATAGGACTTCAAATGTAGCTTCGAACAAGAAATGCCATCATACTTGGCAAAAGTAGGAACCTTGAACTTGCGGGGAATCACCACACCAGGAACAAGACTCAGATCATCAAAATTCAGCCCTAACATTTTCAGATTTTCCATAGCATTCAGACGGTCTTCAAGTTGTTTGTATTTGTCATCCTCGTATGAATACTGCTCATTCTTATTGTCTTCTTCTTTGTTTTCAGGCTCGCGTTGGTCTTCTTCGTTGTTCTTGATACTTTCATCAGTTTCGACACTCTTGTTTGAGAGTTCCACATGGCTGACCACTCTAGGTCCACCTTTGTGACGTCTTCCCATGTTGAGAACACCAATGACCTTCTTCTTTCTTTTGATGAGCTTCTTCAGGTCTTCCTGGCCTTGGACCAAGCTAGTAACCACTTCCTGGAACTGAGCATTCTAAGCTTGGATATCTTTGACAGTCTGTTCAAGAGCCATTTTCTGCTAAAATAAATAGCGAGAAAATGAGAAAACCGATCTTCAATGTACCTGTTATGCAATGTTATGCCATGATATGAAATGTTTATGCAATGGAATGCAATGTTTTCAAGGACCTTAGGAATTTAAATTTGTTAAACAAGCACGAACAAATTTTATTAGTTTCTTTTTCCTTCTTTTTTTTTTAAGTACAAAAGATAGTTCAGAAAAATAAAAGAACAAAAATTCTAAAGCTCTACGTCTCCCATGGGCGCTTCCTTTTGGTGTTGAAGTAGGCGTTGATGTTTTTTCCTCGTGAAGTAGCTTTTTCAACTATAGTACCTTCTTCTCGCTTGCATAGCATTGAGCTTCAAATGTATCCCTTTCTTCTTTTAGTTGAATCCAGATCTCTTCAAGTCTTCAAAATCAGTAGGCATGTCGGGATGGAGGACGGTATAGGGTACGTCACCTATAGCAATAGGTTCCATAATTACTGGTAACACGGGTGTAAATGGTATCATGAAGTTTTGAGCTCGAGCTCGCACCCATTTGAGGTAAGGTTCCCAAGGAATGGAGTTTTGGTGCCCCAAAGTCTTGGTATCAGTCTTCTTTACCATGCCCCAAGCATGTATGAACCTTCGATGGTAATTCTGGAGATCGTGGTTGTAGTCGAACACAATATCTTGGAGAAGCATATCATGAGGACCATCTCTTTGAGCATAACCAAACTGACGTAGAGCTAAAGAAGGGTTGTAAGTGATACCTCCCCTTATGCCAAGGAGTGGTACGTTAGGGAATTCTCTACAGCGCTCAATGAATGTGAAATCCTTTTGAGAGAAAAGAAACCAACGGATATCGAAATGAGAGAGTGACATCAACCTTTGAGACCACTTCAACCTTTTCTCGTTCTTCAATACTGATTGAGGAAGGTGTGAAATAAACCACCTGGAAAGTAACGGTATACAACACATGAGAGTTCCTTGTCTTTTGATAGTACGAGTGTGGAGAGAGTGTAGGATGTCTCCAAGTAAAGTAAGCACATGATTACGAGTGAGGAATATCTTGATGGCGTTCACGTCTATGAACTGATTTGGATTAGGAAATAGCACCAAGTCGTAGATTAGCAAGGCCAAGATGTTTTCGAATGCTTGGAAACTCATAGCTTTGAGGAATTCTCGAGCTTTCTTTATCAGAAACTTGGCAAGTAAACCCTTAACTCCGCTTCTGGTTTCCCAATTGGCTTCAATGTCTGAGCGCTTTAGATGTAATGCTGATGCGATGTCTTCGTACTTCGGAGCTTTTTCTAAACCGATGAATGGCATCTGATCAAGGATAGGTACCCCAAGTAGCTTAGAGAACTCTTCCAAAGTAGGAACCAACTGATAATCTGAGAATGTAAAGCAATGGTGTTTCGGATCGAAGAACTAGAATAAGACGTGCATCATATCTTCTTCAAAACCGGAGATAACCAAGTCAAGTAATTAACCATGTCTTTTGATGAACTGAGCATGATCGGGAATTTCTGAAACCAATTCTTTGAGCTGAGAAGTGTGAGATATTGGGTCGAACTCTATTGTGTCGAAGGATGCTAGAATTGTTAGCATCGAATTGGGCCTGTTTGTTATGTCCAATTGGTTAAGTTAGCTTGTAGCCTAAGTTAGCTTGTAATGGGTATTTGTGATAAAAGCCCATTAGTTTAGTATGTTAGGTTTATTATAAATAGCATACTAGTCTCTCATCATTGTATACTGCAAATCCTAATTTAGGGTGAGAGGGTTATTTGTTATTCTTGTATACTTGTAATCTTGTTTTAAGATAAAGGAAAGAATAGAAGTTAATAACCAATCCTTGTGTTCATCGTGTTCTTCATTCTTTTTCCCTACCTTGAGCAACAAGCTTATATATTTGTTTTAAGGCATCCGATTCACAACAAATTGGTGCGGTGAGCATGGAGAAGATGCCTTTGACAAAGTATGAGATTGAAAAGTTCACAGGAGTGAACGATTTCGGTCTGTGGCGCTTGGAGATGAAAGCCCTATTGGTTCAGCAGGGTTGTTTGGAAGCGTTGAAGGGAGAGTCAGCCATGAACGAAGCGTTAACGACAGCTGAGAAGAAGGCAATGATAGAGAAGGCCCACAGCGCAATTTTGTTGAGCCTTGGTGATAAGGTTCTTCGACAAGTATCAAAGGAGACGACGGCGGTAGGGTTATGGGTGAAACTTGACAGTTTGTACATGACTAAATCGTTGGTGAATCGACTCTACCTGAAGCAAGCTTTTTATTCATTCAAGATGATTGAAGACAAAGTGTTGGCTGAGTAGTTGGCTATGTTCAACAAGCTGATTCTTGATCTTGAAAATATTGATGTGAAGATCGATGATGAAGATCAAGCATTGTTGCTGTTGTGCGCGTTGCCCAAATCACATGCCCACTTCAAAGAAACTCTCTTGTATGGAAGGGAGTCCCTGACCTTTGAAGAGGTTCAATCAGCCTTGTATTCGAAGGACTTGAATGAACGAAAGGAGCATAAACCTTCGACGGTTGGTGAAGGTTTGACCGTTAAAGGAAAATTCTTGCGAAAGGATAATAAGTTCGACAAGAAGAAAGGTAAAAGTCAGCAGAAGTTTTACAGTGGTGAAGCATCTAGTATTCGATGCTATCATTGTAAGAAGAAGGGTCACACAAGAAAAGTGTGCCCTGAACGCTGAAAAATCATGGAGGAAAGGATAATGGCAATGCAACTATTATTCAAGATGATTTCGACTCATCTGATGTTCTTGTGGTTTCGAGCAGCAACTCGTCGAAGGAATGGATTATGGATTCTGGGTGCACTTGGCACATGACTCCAAACAAAGACTTGTTTGAGGAATTATGTAATCAAGATGGTGGATCTATATTACTGGGAAACAACAAAGCTTGCAAGATTGCAGGTGTGGGATCTGTGAGATTCAAACTCCATGATGAGTCAATAAGGTTATTGACTGAAGTCAGGTATGTACCTGATTTGAAGAGAAATTTGATTTCTCTTGGTGAATTCGACAAGAAAGGATATGTTTTTCAAGGAGAGAAAAGTATCCTAAGAGTTATGAAGGGGTCGAAGAAAGTCTTGAGAGGCGTGAAGAAACAAGGCTTGTCTACCCTTGTGGCTGAAGTTGTAAGTGGTTCGACAAATGTTACATCCATGAAATCTTTGTCGAAGACAGAAATCTAGCACATGAGATTAGGCCATGTCAGTGAAAGGGGTTTGGTCGAATTGGGGAAACAAAATTTGCTTGGTGGAGACAAAGTCGAAAAGCTGAAGTTTTGTGAACCCTGTGTACTTGGAAAATCTTGCAGAGTGAATTTCAACAAAGGCAAACAAAGAACACATGGATCCCTTGATTACATCCATGCTGATCTTTGGGGGCCTGCAAGGTGTCCATCACATTCAGGAGCAAGGTATTTTCTATCCATAGTAGATGACTACTCTAGAAAGTTATGGGTATTCATTCTGAAGACTAAGGATGAAACTTTTGAGAATTTCAAAGGTTGGAAGACTCTGGTCGAAAACCAAACTGGCAGAAAGGTCAAGAGGTTGAGAACAGACAATAGTCTTGAATTTTGCAATGAGGCATTCGACAGCTTTTGTGCTGCCTCTGGTATTGCAAGGCATAGAACTACTGCAGGCACTCCACAACAAAATGGTTTGGCTGAAAGGTTTAATCGAACCATCTTGGAGAGAGTTAGATGCATGTTGACTAGTCCTGGCTTATAGAAGGTGTTTTGGGCTGAGGCTGTTTCGACAACAACATATCTGATAAATAGATGTCCTTCGATTACGTTAGATATGAAGACACCTGAAGAAGTTTGGTCGGGACATCCACCAAATCTCGACAAACTGAGAGTATTTGGCTGCATAGCCTATGCTCACATTAGGCAAGACAAGGTCGAACCTAGAGCTCTTAAATGCATGTTCATGGGATATCCTGAAGGAGTCAAAGCTTATAGGTTATGGTGCCTAGAGTCAGGTCACAAAAGAATTATCACCAGTCGAGATGTTGTTTTTAATGAAGCTGAAATGGCTTTCAAGAAAACGGATGATGTTGGTCTAAGTGCAGAAGTATCTGACGAAGAGCTGGAACAGGTAGAGATTCCTGTTGAGGTGGAGCATGTTGATGCTGAATTGCATATCCAAGATAAAGTCGAAGAAGCAGATGATGTTGATGAAGTTGAGGAAATTGTTGATGACTATCTATTGGCAAGAGATAGGACACGAAGAGTCATCAAACCACCTCAAAGGTTTGGGTATGCAGATCTTATAGCATATGCCTTAATCTCTGCAAGTGAGGTTCTAGACGAAGAACCAAGAGACCATAAGGAAGTTATGGGGAGTCGAAATAAGACTGAATGGATGAAGGCCATGGATGATGAGATGAAGTCTCTTCATGATAACAACACTTGGGAATTGATCAAGAAACCTGTTGGAGCCAGGTTAGTCAGCTGTAAATGGATTTTCAAAGTTAAGGAAGGAATCGAAGGAGTGGCGTCGAAAAGATACAAGGCAAGGTTGGTTGCAAGGGGTTTCACTCAGAAAGAAGGTATAGATTTCAATGATGTGTTTTCTCCTGTTGTGAAGCATAGGTCCATTCGAATGTTTCTTGCCATGGTGGCATAGTTCAATCTTGAATTGGAACAGATGGATGTGAAGACTGCGTTCTTGTATGGTGATCTAGATGAAACAATCCTGATGAGGCAACCTGAAGGGTATGTCGAAAAGGGAAAGGAAGATTATGTGTGCAAGTTGAATAGATCTTTATATGGGCTGAAACAATCTCCTCGAAAGTGGGATAGGAGATTCGACAAATTCATGACACGTATAAGTTCGTTAGAAGTCAGTTCGACCATTATGTTTACTTCAGATTTCGTCCTGGTAATTCATTTGTTATTTTGTTACTTTATGTTGATGATATTCTCATAGCAAGTAACAATGTCGAAGAGGTAATGATGGTGAAGGCAGAACTCTACAAGGAGTTCGAAATGAAGGATCTAGGAGCAGCTTCCAGGATTCTTGGAATTGACATTCGAAGAGATAGAAAGCAGTCAAAATTATGCTTATCTCAAGAGGCATATTTACGAAGGATTCTTGAAAAGTTTGGTATGTCGAATTCGAAGCCTGTTGTGACTCGAACAAACCCTCAATTCAAGTTGAGTATTGATCAATGTCCCAGTACTAAGGTTGAAAGAACTTATATGAATAGCATCCCATATGCTAATGTAGTAGGTTCTTTGATGTATGCTATGGTTTGTACTAGACCCGACATAGCATATGCAGTAAGTCTTGTAAGCAGGTACATGGCGAATCCTAGAAAGGCTCACTGGCAAGCATTGAAGTGGATTCTAAGGAACATAAATGGGTCTCTGAACAGAGTCTTAATTTATGGTGGAGCCTTTGGTGAAGATAGTAAAGCAGCAATCGAAGGATATGTCGACTCTGATTATGCAGGTTGTATGGATTCCAGAAAATCTATTTCTGGATATGTTTTCACTATGTTTGGTACAACTATTAGTTGGAAAGCAACACTTCAGAAGTTTGTTGCATTATCAACCACTGAAGCGGAATATATTGCTTTAACTAAAGCTGTGAAAGAAGCATTGTGGCTTGAAGGTTTTGCTAAGGAGCTGAAAATTCAAGTGGAAGTTATCACTGTTAAATGTGATAGTCAAAGTGCAATACACTTGTTGAAGAATTCAGCCTATCATGAGCGAACCAAGCACATTGATGTGAGGTTGCATTTCGTCAGAGGGGTAATCGAGCGTGGAGAAGTCCAAGTGCTGAAGGTTTCGACAGATCATAACACTGCTGATATGATCACCAAGACATTGCCTAGTTGCAAGTTTTTCCATGTCGGTTGATAAAGTGCATGAAGAAAACTAATTCGTTAGTTGATAATAGAGTTTGTTCGGTGGAGATTTGTGAGATATTGGGTCGAACTCTCGTGTCGAAGGATGCTAGAATTGTTAGCATCGAATTGGGCCTGTTTGTTATGTCCAATTGGTTAAGTTAGCTTGTACCCTAAGTTAGCTTGTAATGGGTATTTGTGATAAAAGCCCATTAGTTTAGTATGTTAGGTTTATTATAAATAGCATACTAGTCTCTCATCATTGTATACTGCAAATCCTAATTTAGGGTGAGAGGGTTATTTGTTATTCTTGTATACTTGTAATCTTGTTTTAAGATAAAGGAAAGAATAGCAGTTAATAACCAATCCTTGTGTTCATCGTGTTCTTCATTCTTTTTCCCTACCTTGAGCAACAAGCTTATATATATTTGTTTCAAGGCATCCGATTCACAACAAGAAGGTATACCCATGAAGTTGATTCGGATAGTCTTTCTGTAAGCCATAATCCCTACAAAATAGAGCAAAGATAAATCCCTAGGTCCTTGAAATAGTTAGAAATGATATGCAATGATATGATGTCATGATGTCATGTTTAACAAACACAAACAATTCACACAATAGCCCTAGGTTTAAGGCTTGCGTGAGGTATAGGTGTCTACCCTACCAAAGTTTGAGTGGGTTCATCCTGTCCTATAATAGTAACCGGGTTCTAGGAATCTCATATCATTGATCTTTCTCATAGGCTTTATTTCAATACGACTACCAAGTGGTCGACCAAAAATATCCCAAAAGTCTGATCTTAATGAGCGTAGCATCGAGTGTCAACCAACCTCGGTCTACACCAAAGCCGGCCATCTCACTACCTTCTAATGGCCAAGATGGGTCAATTAGGGTTCTAAAAGTTGAGTTAATAATGATGACACCACGCAGAAGCCAAATACTATCCTCAACTTGGAAATGAAGAGTATCAGGACATCCAAAGTGTCACACTAACGTAGCCATCATGTTGACCGTTTCGATATACGCCTAACGGTCGTGACGATCTATTGCTACTTACCTAAGGAAACCTGGATCCGGGTGTAGGATTCCCCACAAATATAATACCCAAGCAACCCTTAAAAGTAAAGCAAGCAAGTCAAACAGAAAGCAGTAAAGTGATCTAAAAATCCCTAAGGTATTCTCTCTTTAGGGTGTTTCCCCAGCAGAGTCGGCAGTTCTGTAATACGGTGGGACAACTGACTTTAAGTAATTTGTTTTGCTTTTTATCGCAAATTTTGCGGATAGCAAGAGTCGCCACTGACTTTTCTTTTATCCAATTTAGGGAAGGTGAAAAGAACAGAAAAAGAACTTCGCTAGATTCTGAGTAAGGGAGAAGGTTATGAAAAGGGAAGGTATTAGAACCCCTTTCCATCCGTAGTTATCTACGGGCTCTTAGTTGCTTTTAGCTCACTTTAAAATTTGCTTTCTGTGTGTGTGTTTGAAAAATGTTTTTGAAAAGGCATTTCGCTTTGACTTTTTAATGATTCACGTTGGAATGTAGACAAAGTGTTCGGAAATGTTTCGTTTTGAAAAAGAGTTTGAACTTTGACAAAAGTGTGAGGTGTGAAAAGTATTTGATAGAGCAAGCAACTAAAAGTCTTATTACCTACTCAGAACGGTCGTTTTCGTGTTGTTTTACTTTCCTTTAGAATAGCGCTATCCATACCATTAGTTTTGTAGGTAACCCTATTCATTGGATGTAAAGGGACATTCAAAGGGACATCGTATGGTCATAGAAGGCAACTTGTAGGAAGTGTCCTAGCACATTCGAAGGGACGATCATCACTTTTCGTAGGCAACAATCGAGGGACGAGATCATGTATTCGTAGGCGACATCGTGGTTCTATGATCTTTGTATCGAATGGACTATGATGATATGTTTATAGGCAACGGTGCTAGGATACCTCTACGTTCGAGGGACTTGACCATTTATTCGAAAGGCAACGAGAGAGAATTACCCTAAGGGGTGCATGTGTGAAAAGAGTGTGTTAAATTCAGATATTTTATCTTGGAATTAGATGTGATCTATGTTTGTTTTATCTTGCCATACACGCCTAGTTACTAGCAGTTTATAGGGTGCAGAAAGTAAATTGCGGAAAGTAAAGTGCGGAAAGTAAATGTCCTACGCTATTACATGGCTTTGGGGCAGTTACATAATATAGGAGTGTGAAAAAGTAAATCCTAATTAAACTATTACATCCCATGAGCAGTTACATAATATTGGAAAAGAATGCGAGAAAATAAATCCTAACTATTAGGACCTGTAAGCAGATACATAATAATCGGAAAAGATAAGAAATTCGCATACGAGAAAATACGTTAGTAAAAAAAGGTTTTTGAGTTAAGAAAATGTTTTTAGGTTAGTGATCCTACGTAGATGATAAATTAAGTTTTTGGGAATTTTTTTGGGTTGATTTTAATGAAGAAAAATAATTAAAAGTCAATTATATGGTTAATTAACAATTAATTAAAATATGCATGCAAAAATATTAATTTTTATGCCAAAAATTAAATAAACATTTTTCTAACCTAAATGCAAAAAGAAAATATTTTTTGGTGATTTTTTAATGCATGAGAAAATTATTTGAAAAGAAATAAATTAGAAAAGAAAAATAAGAAAATATGAGTTAGTTTTCAAAAGTGTAAAAAATAAGGTGAGGATGCCAGGATCGAACCCAGGACCCTTTGGATATACTAAGAAGCGCGTTGCCATCTGAGACAGGTGTATTAGTTGTTTTAAACCTGCAAGCAATGGATTATAAGTGATAACGTGTCCTGTTTTGGGATTTTCAAGCACAATCAAACGTGGGCCCCTGGTATTAACGTGAGAACGAATTAGAACGCGTCATTACGCCACGCCAGCCTCGCCTGAGTCCAGAGACAAGTCAACGACGCCGGAGCTAGTGTAACGCCCGTTTTTATTAATATTATATTATATTAATATTTTTGAATTTCTGATCGATATTTATTTTGCAACGAGAATATTGTGTTAACTAATATATATTAATTTATCTAGCGACGTTCGGTTCGGTTCGGTAAAACATTATTCGGATCCGATATTTTAATTCCCCGGAATTATTTTAATTGATTGAATTAATTATATTAATAAATTAGGAGTGTGAGGATTAATTGGGAAGGATTGGGTTTACACCTTAGTTTACTAGTAAGGTTATCATAAAACCACTTTCCTCATTTTCTTTCCATCCAAACACTTCTCCTTGTTTTCTTTCCTTTGGCAAAACACTAAGCAAACATAGAAAGGAAGCTAGTAGAAACACCATTATAAAACCCTTTCCTATGTCTTTCTTTCCTTTTCCAACAACAACAACAACCTAACATAGAAGCTTGAGAGAAGAGAGGGTTTTGGAAAGAAGAAGAAGAAGAAGAAGGAGAGAAGAAGAGCAAGAGAACAAGAGAGGAAGCTTGAGGTTGAGCTTTGTAGCATCACCATGGATCATCCAAACTAGAGGTAAGGGGTTTGATTTCTCTAACACATATAGTTAGGGTTGATAGTTATATTTTGGATTTGGGGGGAAAATGGATAGGTTGATTTATGAGTTGTATGGGTGATTGTTGAATGATTTAGAAAGTTTGAATTTGGAGGATGGATTGTGAGTGTATTAGATTCTAGCTTGTAGAAATTAGGAGTAATGAAATGGAAAAGAAAAACTAACATAAAACCTAAAACTGAAAATACTGTAAAACACACTGTCTGTTTGCGAGGAAGAAGATGAAATGGAGATTGTACATGATGGGAGGCGCCCACCTCAAGTGAAGGGGCGACCGTCCCACATGTAGGGCGTGCGTCTCCAGCCCTTTGGAGGCCTAGGGCGTCCGCCTCCTAGTGCTAAGGGGGTGCCACGCAATTTTGTTATTTGCTGTTTGCTGTGTATTGAGTTTTCTGTTTTTCCTGTCAACTGTCTTCTGCATAATTTCTTTGAAAAATAGGTTCTGGTTGTTAATAAAATTCCAATCTCACCTAGTAGAAACTTATATCTATAAAATATAACTAGAGCACGAGTTAGCCGATTAAATTTAGAACCCGATTATGTTCCGATTTTCTGATTTCGGTAAATTCGACGACGGAGCAAGTTGCTCCGAATTCAACGAAAATTGACGTACTAGCTAAGTTTTACGTGTAGAATGTAGTGGTGAGGTTAGTTTTTAGAAATTACGAGTTTTTACGAAGCGACCCGAAATAGGCCAATTTACGGTAAATTGAACCGGATTGTGTTTTAGTGGATTTAAGGCACGTAAGGACAACCCGATTTCGATGTTGACGATTATGATTAATGCCGGTTATTAGGAATTACTTTCGCGACGATTATTGACGTTTTGACTATTTTTCCGTTTTTGGAATTTGGCGAATTAATTGATAATGATGCGGTGTGAATAAACATAATGTTTGCGGCGGTGTATTTATTAATGAATACTTGATGATATGCGATGCAATGATATATGTCTTTGTACATGATGCTTATATTGATGTTGTTAATAAATGCTTCTGATTGGTGAATGCATGATTTTGATGATGATGAATTATTAGTGATGTTTTGCATAATGCAAATATGATGCGATGATATATTTATCTTGATGTGGATAAATTATAGCGATGTGGGCTTTATGCCAATTTTGACGAGCGATGATGGTGTGTTTGTGTTGTGTTGTTTTATTGTCGAGTCACATACATTGCATAAGCGAAGAGGGCTTTCATTCCAAGCGATGATGGCTTTTATGCCGAGTGATGATGGGCTTTATGCCTAGTGTCCCTAATTATGGACAAAGCGATGGGTACCACATGCATAACATAGTCGTGTCTCATGGAGTCGGTTATGTTTATGTTTGAGTTGTTTGGCGTTGGGTTTTTGTTGATTGATGGATGATATTGAATTGCGATGATATATGATGTTTTGTTTGGTGATGATCCTTATGATGAACATGAAATGAATATGATTTGATAATTTCATGATAACTATGCAATGAATATAAATGATGAGTTTTGCGATGAATTAACTTGATGAAATGCTTAAATGCAAATATGATGTGATGATGTTTGTGACGATGGGCTTTTATGCCAAAAGCGATGATGGGTTTTAGCCAATTGGAGATGATATTATTTATGTTGCTTATGTGATTAACATTGTTTGATATTGTTGTTTGATGTCGCTGTTGATGATTGTTGTGATAATTTCATGGTGATGAACGTTTATGTGTTGTTGCGACGTTTTATACCGATGAGGTTATGGTGATAAAGTGTAGATTATACACATTAGGATGACGAGTAAAGTAAGTGAGTTTTGATTATGTGTGGGAATTACACTTATTAATCTATACCCTTTATAATTCCGAAACTATATATATACTTTATCATGCCTTTAATTATATGTTTTGGAGTATCTCACCCTTTACTTGTTTCGCCATTACCTTTATATTGGTAACGTGCAGGTTATGAAGACGGAGTCTATAGCTGCTGTTAGTCGAGTCGGTGTCACTCTGATACGTAGCACTCGGGGGGAAATATTTATGTCGTCTTGTTGTTGTTGTTTTATTATTATTCCTTTTGTGAATAAGAACCATAATTCATGAAAACATGATTTTGATGCGGAAGTTTAATAAAGAAGATGTTTTGATTTCTATGAATCAATTTATGTTTTCCAGCGATGCTATGTATCCGAAATTTATACTTTAAAGTAAATTGTTTAAAGTGAGTTTTTTTTGAAGGTGTGATGCCTCAGTATTGAATTTATGAAATTTTAAATTACTCTGATTTTTGCATATTAAACTTTGGGTAATATTGGGGTGTTACAGCTAGGGCTCCGGTCGTCTTCTCCGGCGACCACGACGGCCGATCCTGCAAAATAGACAAAATCAAAGAAAAAGAACCCTATCCCCCTAATTCGACCCCTGCGAGTTCAATGGTGCCATCGTTTTGGCCTAAAAACGCATGTATGATGAGTTTCGAAGCAAGCAACTCAAACTGCCCTAACAATGGAAAATCACATTCTGGTTGTTAAAAGCTTCATGTGATCGTCCAGACCTGTTCTATGATGTCTCAGGAGTGCATTGCAAAGGTTAGTTTCAGACAAAATACGATAAATATTAAAACACGAATTCAAGAAAAGTATGCAAATGTATGTTCATGTATAACATGATTCAGGCATATTTGGCCATGGTTCTTGGCCTGGACTTACTCTATAATACCTCAGGAGCACGATGGAGTGCTTGGATTTGATTGAAATTGGCTGGAAAATAGAATACGAATTTTGCAACTTTGAGAGAATTTTTGTGATTTTTAGGGTTGGCTCATGAGGCTAGGGTTTCGTTCTCTGGTCTTGTGAATGTGTTATGTATTTATAGAGCAAGAGATTTGATCAAAAAGAATGAAAAAATATTTTGCTTTGAATGCAAAAATATTTTCTTGTTAATTTTCATCAAATCTTTCCAAAATTGGATTTTCTCTTCCTTGTATGATCTTGCACGAATTTGACATGTATTGTGGGCTTCCTTGGTCCTCAAGATAGATAGAAATTCAACCCAACTTGTTTTATACCTTGCTTTTATATTTTATTTTATTTAAAATAGAATTAAATGCTTTAAATTCAAAGATAAATTAAAAAAATAAGCCATTTGGAAAAAATTTGCTTTTGTCAAGTATTTCTCTTTGTGCACCTTCTCAAAAATGCTCAACTTGTGCAAGGTGTGTATTGCTCAATTTTTAACATTTTTGGGTGGTCTTGGACTTTTTGGAAAGCTCTAGATGTCCTCTAAACAACCTATTTGGTTTCATCTCAATTGAAGTTTCCATGATCAATAACACTTCTTTACAAAAAGTTGACTTTTGTTGACTTTGAAAAGGACCTGTAATATTTTGATCCATATCTTCCAAATGAAGCATTTTCGTACCAAGCTTGTGAGACATGAAGTTGTAGATAATTTAATTCTCTTCAAAATGAGCTTTGGTGGGAAAATTTCTGATAAAGTATGTGAAAGTTATGCCTGGTCAAAGTTCTGTTGACTTTTTGTTCAAAAACCCTAATTTGGAAACTTTGACTTTTGATCAATTCTTGACTTTTCTTCATGAATCATGACCAACCCTTGATCAAATGATGAAATGTTACTTCAAAATATGGATGTTGACCAAAAATTATGAAGCTTGACTGTATGTTGACCATAGTTGACTTTTTGTCCAATATAACTGATTTTCAACCATCTGAGCAATTGTTTGAGGAAACTTGACTTGTAAGGCTTGAAACTTGACATGGAGATTCTTTGAAGCATATGATGAGGCATGATGACCACTGGAAATGTTGGAAACCACCTTGATCTGAGGATGGCCAAACTCTAGTTTGGGTTGATTGCCTAGGAGAGGGTTTGTCTGGTCAACCCTTGTGAAATCCTTGAGTATGGATATATGAAATATCCCGAGAAGTAGGAGGGAAAATTTTGGGGTATGACACGCCGGAATGGGCTTATAGATGCCATTTGGAAAATTTGATGCTGGGGAGTGAGTCGTACGTTAGACTATATACTCCTCTTTGAATGAGATTACTAGTATGCATTAATTTTTAACTAGATATGCAACACTCTGTAGGTGGAGAGATGACCATATGTGGTCGGAGATGGGCTTAAAGATGCCATCTGGAGTAGTTGAGGATAAGAGAGAGTTAGAATGAGCCTTTGTCTTGGTTGTATCTGAAATGAGTATTCGCCATGCTGTAGATAGCTTTCCCGTCTTGTTTCGGGTATTAATTTGTGTCCTGCTGTCTGTTGATAAACATGTTCGGTTGTTCAGATAGTTTTCCTGTCTTACTTCGGGTATTAATCGATGACCTTCTGTCTGGAAGATAAATTTTACCTGTTAGGGAAATTTAACTTGAAAGGATATGATTAGTTCTATGTAGATTATGATACATACGAGTATATGATAATGCTTGTGAATGCACATGTTATGACTTTTATGTGTAATGCATGAATGTAGATGTTGTGGTATTTCCAAATGTATCCATCTTGAAGGAGATAGGAACATTCTGCTAGGGATCTTTGATTTCTTCTTGGGGATGTAGATGTTGGCGACCCGGGATGGGGAATAATAGGAATGTGAATTCCTCCGATGCACTACCTGACCAAGTTTAAAGTCTGGATATTGATGATGTTGGGAAATGAGAATCCTCGAGAGATATTCAGCTGGAGATGAACATCTCGTGTGCGAATCTTGCTTGGGGATAATTTGATATTGTATAACCTATTACTGCTTGGAGACTGACATAATAAGTCGATTGATGGTGGGTTACTGCTCGGGGACCGATGTAACAAGATTGACGTTCACTGTGCAGGGACTGACATGATGATGTAGATGATCACTGCTCGGGGACTAATGTGATGAGTTGAGAATATAGATAATCATTGTGTGAGGACTGACGTGATGATATTAATAGGATCACTGCTCGGGGAATAATGTGATGGAGTTGATAGGATTACTGCTCGGGGACTAACGTGATGATGTTGATGATCACTTCTTGGGGACTAATGTGATAGAGTTGATAGGATCAACTGCTCGGGGACTGACGTAATGATGTCGATAGGATCACTGCTCGGGGACTAACATGATGATGTAGATAGAATCACTGCTCGAGGACTAACGCGATGAAGTGAAAGTTGTCTTGCTACCACTCGGGGACTAATGTAACAAGAAGAAATGTAGATACTACTGTAAGGAGATGGTAGAGTAGTAATTTTGTAGGAGAGATACGTTTCTGTTGGGAGTGATGGCTCTGTGGGGATTGTAGGAATTATCCTGTGGGGGATAAAAATGACTTTGTGGGGATGTATTGGTGACTTTAGTTGTCATCTCAATTCCTAGAGTCTGTAGTAATTGTTGTTTCTGTTCTCTTTTTGTGTATTTGTGAGTAGATATTTATTGTCAGATGCATATAATCATTCAAAGCAATCATTGGACTTTATGCAAACAAAATAGATAAAAGAAAAAAATTTGAACTGGAAAAGGGAAAGTGTATTGATTTTGAAAAGTGAGCCTATAGATAGGCAGTTCGTATACAAAGAGACAAATATCCTAGTAAGAGGAAATTTTCTAAAACATTTGGAAGATAGTAAAAGCTATGTGTAAATAATCTCGTCGAGTTTCAACTCTGTTATTGCTCATATATTTTCAACTATCTCATCTCCTTGCTGCTAGAAGAAGGTGATTGAGCTGATCTACGCCATTTGAAGTTGATAGTAGTGTAAGTAGATGATCTTGACGAGACATAGTCGTACGCTTTAATCCCTAACTTTTGCCTAGACCGCCCTTTCGGGTTTTCAGTCTATCGGGATACCCTTTTTTTCCCAAGCCGTCTTTTCAGGTTTTCGACTTGCCGGGTGTACAATTTTTGTATATATGTCCTTAACTTTTTCCCGAACCCTTTTGGTTTGTCAGGACGCCCTTATTTTTTCCTAGGCCAGTCGACCTAGCGGGTCTCGTTTATGCGTAGTATTTTTTGACTATGTCTACATTCAGAAGGTGCAGGAAGTCTTCTCCATCTATAGTGCTTAGTATCATGGCTCCGCTGGAAAATACTGTCTTGACTACAAATGGTCCCTCATAGGTGGGAGTCCATTTTCCCCCGGGATCACCTTCTGGTAGTATGATGCGTTTGACTACTAGACCGCCAGCTTGTTACACTCGGTGCTTGACTTTCTTATTGAAGGCTTTGATCATACGTTTCTGATATATCTATCTATGGCAGATGGCTGCGAGTCATTTCTCATCGATCAAGTTGATCTAGTCAAGTCGAGTCTGGACCCATTCGTCTTCATCTAAATCTGCGTCCTTGAGTACTCTTAGTGAGGGTATCTGAACCTCGATAGGTAGAACTGCTTTCATACCATATACGAAAGAGAAAGGGGTTTCCCCTGTAGATGTTCGTACTAAAATGCGATAACCGTGGAGAGCGAATGACAACATCTCATGCCAATCTTTATAAGTCACTGTCATCTTCTGTACAATCTTCTTGAGATTCTTGTTGGCGGCTTCCACTGCGTCATTCATCTTTGGTCGGTATGGAGAAGAGTTGTGATGCTTAATCTTGAACTGCGTGCAGAGTTTGGTGATCATCTTGTTGTTGAGATTGGTACCATTGTCTGTGATAATTCTTTCGGGAACACCGTATCGGCAGATGAGATTATGTTTGATGAATCGAGCCACGACATTCTTGGTAATAGATGCAAATGAGGCTGCTTCTACCCACTTGGTAAAGTAATCAATAGCGACGAGGATGAAACAATGTCCATTAAAAGCGGTCGGTTTGATTTCTCAAATCATGTCAATGCCCCACATTGTGAAAGGCCACGGGGTGGTCAGAATATTCAATGGAACTGGAGGTATGTGTACTTTGTCTACGTATATCTCGCATTTGTGACAAGATCGAGCATAGCGATAACAATCTGCTTCCATAGTGGGACAATAGTAACCTGCTCTTAGAATCTTCTTGGCCATTGTATGTCCAATGGAGTGAGTACCGAATGCGCCTTCATGTAATTCTTCCATAATTTGTTCAGCTGTTTTCTGATCTACACATCGGAGTAAGGCCAAGTCATGATTGCGTTTGTATAAGAAGTTGTTACTGAGAAAGAAATTGGCGACGAATCTGCTTAGGAATTTCTTATCATTGACAGACGCCCCTTCAGGGTATTCTTGACCCTCAAAATACCTTTTCACTTTGTAGAACCAAGGTTTCTCCTCTACTCCTTCAGCATCAAGTTCGCAACAGTATGCTAGTTCGTCTAGTCTTTCAATAGTGATTTGAGGAGCTTCGTTGTCCCATCTGACTTTAAACATAGATGACATGGTAGCTAACGCGTCTTCCAACTAATTCTCTTCTCGTGGGATATACTCAAAAGTGATTTCTTCTAAGTAGGGGATCAGATTCAACACATGTTCTCGATACGGAATGAGATTTGGATGTTTTGTGTCCCATTCGCCTTTAATCTGACTGATCACCAAAGTTGAGTCTCCGTATACTTGTAAGAATTTTATCCTCAAGTCAATAGAAGCTTTGATACCCATCATGCATGCTTCGTATTCAACCATATTGTTGGTGCAGTCAAAACATAGTCTAGCGGTGAAAGGTGTATGGCCGCCTTTGGGAGATGTAATTATGGAGCCAATACCGTTTTCAAGTGGGTTAGAAGCTCCATCAAAGACCATAGTCCATCGGGATCTTGGCTCAGGTCCTTCGTCTGGTCCAGGCTCTTAGTAATCAGTGACTAACATAATATCCTCATTTGGGAACTCGAAATGCATAGACTGGTAGTCATCTACAGCTTGATGAGCCAAATGATCAGCTACTACACTTCCCTTGATTGTCTTCTGATTAGTATATTGGATGTCGTATTCGGTCAAGATTATTTTCCATCTTGTTATTCTTTCGGAGAGAGCAGGTTGCTCGAATATGTATTTTATCGGATCCATTTTAGAGATCAACAAGGTAGTGTGAGTCAACATATATTGTCTTAGTCGGCGAGCAGCCCAAGCCAAAGCGCTACAAGTTTTCTCGAGCTGTGAGTATCTTGTTTCACAGTCGGTAAACTTTTTGCTATGGTAGTATATTGAATACTCTTTTCGACCAGACTCGTCATGTTGCCCCAACACACACCCCATTGAATTCTCTAATATTGTTAAGAACATGATGAAAGCTCTTCCTTCAACTGGTGGCATCAGCATGGGAGGTGCTTGTAAGTACTCCTTGATTTTGTCAAAAGCTGTCTGGAAATCGTCGTTCCATTTTACTACTTGATTTTTCTTCAGTAATTTGAAAATTGGCTTACAAGTAGCAATTAGATATGCAATGAATCTGACAATGTAATTCAGTCGTCCCAAGAAACCTCTAACTTCCTTCTCGGTACGGGGAGCTGGCATTTCTTGAATAGCTTTGACTTTGGCCGGATCAACTTCGATACCTTTACCACTGACAACAAAACCCAAGAGTTTTCTGGATCTGACTCCGAAGGTGCATTTGCTTGAATTAACTCTCAACCTGTATTTCTTCAGTCTATCAAACAGCTTTCACAAATGATCAAGATGTTCTTCTTTATTTTGTGATCGAGCTATCATGTCATCGACGTAGACCTCAACCTCGTGATGGATCATGTCATGTAATAAAGCCACCATAGTGCATTGATATGTGGTGCCATCATGTTTCAACCCAAACGGCATGACCTTGTAACAGAAATTTCCCCACTGTTCAACGAAAGTAGTCTTTTCCAGGTCTTCGGGAGATATCTTGATTTGATTGTAACCGGAGAAAATTTATGCTGAGCGGTGTTGTCAACCAGAACATTAATATGTGGAAGCGGAAAATCCTCTTTCGGGCTTGCCTTATTCAGATCTTAGTAGTCTACACACATGCGCACCTTGCCATCCTTCTTAGGTATGGGTACCACGTTCGCAACCCACTGTGGATAAGAAGTAACGGCTAAGAAACTAGCATTGAACTGCTTCATAACTTCGGCTTTAAATTTCTCAGACATTTCAGGACGCATACGAAGGACCTTCTGCTTCACAGGGAGAAAACCTTCTTTCGTTGGTAGTCGGTGTGCCACAATGTCAATATCTAAACCTGGAATGTCTTTGTAGGACCAAGCAAAAATATCGATGTAATCTCGCAGCATATGGATCAGTCTTCTTTTACATTGTTCTCAATACCCGCTCCTATCTTGATGTCTTTGTCGGTACCTAGATTCACAACCTCGCAGAGTTCTTCGTGCGGTTGTATATCCTTTTTCTCTTGCTGTAATGTCATACCCCAAAATTTGCCCTCCTACTCCTCAAGATATTTCATACATCTATACTCAAGGATTCCTCAAGGGTTGATCAGACAAACTCTCTCCTAGACAATCAACCCAAACTAGGGTTTGGCAATTCTCAGATCAAGATGGACTTCCAACATCTCCAATGGTCATCATGCCTCCTCATATGCTTCAAAGATTCTCCATGTCAAGTTTCAAGCCTCACAAGTCAAGTTTCCTCAAACAATTGCTCAAATGGTTGAAAATCAATTGTATTGGACAAAAAGTCAATTATGGTCAACATACAGTCAAACTTCCTGATTTTTGGTCAACATCCTCATTTTGGAGTCACATTCATCATTTGATCAAGGGTTGATCATGATTCATCAAGAAAACTCAAGATTTGCACAAAAGTCAAACTTTCCAAATTAGGGTTTTTCAGTGAAAAGTCAACTGAACTTTGACTGAGCATAACTTCTTCATACTTTCTCAGAAATTTTCCACCACCTCTCATTTTGAAGGAAATTCAATTCTCTACAACTTCATGTCTCACAAGAATGTTCAAAAAATGCTTCATTTGGAAGGTATGGATCAAAACATTACAGGTCCTTTTCAAAGTCAACAAAAAGTCAACTTTTTGTTTTGGAGATTTATTGAGCATGGAAACTCCAATTGAGATGAAACTAAATAGGTTGTTTAGAGGACACTTAGAGCTTCCTAAAAAGTCCAAGAACACTCAAAAATGTGGAAAATTGAGCAATATACACCTTGCACAATTTGGGCATTTTTGAAGAGGTGCACAAAGAGAAATACTTGTAAAAATCCAAAGTTTTGCAAATGGGCCTAGTTTTTCTTGGTTTCAACTTGTTCCTTATCTCATTAGGAACCTTCAAGCCCAATGCCACGAATTTTGTCTTTATTTTTCTATTTAATTTGAATTTTACTCATTTAAAAACAAATTAAATTAAAAAATAAGGTATAAAATCAAAATTAAATGCAAAATTGATTTTTCTCTCATACTTGAGATCCAAGTAACTCACACAAGCTGGCAAATTTCGAAATTTGCATTGATTTGGAAAGAAATTGAAGAAATTGGATCAAATAAGGAAGATTTGATTTTGTACAAAATCAAATAATTTTTGCATTGATTGATCATTATTTGTTCCTCAAATCAGCCCAAAATTCATCTACTATAAATGTACAATGCATACAACATGGACAAGAACAAAAAAATTGCTTGGAGGAACCCTAACCTAAGTCAAAAAAACCGTGCCCTTCAAGCAACTTGTAGCCATAGTTCCAACTCGATTCAATTGGTTTTAAGCATTCCTTTGCATTCCTTGGAGTCCCTGGAGTCGATCCAGACCTTTACATCTCTCAAAAACATCAAGAATTGAGAAAACACGATTTGGTTTGTTCATACTTTTTCAAATTTCGATTTCTATCATTCATGCATTTTTAACGTCTTTTGATGTTTGCTTTGTGTTTAGTTTGAAGTTTGCAAGCTTTCTGGACAATCCAATTGCATTTTCATGGCCTGAATCGAAATATACCATGGCTAGGGTTTTCTGAACCAATTTAGGGTTTCCTTAAAATGGAAAAATTGGACCAAATGAATGCCACCAGTGTGTTTAGAATTCAATTTGCAATCGATTCATGTACTCACAATCCATTTATATTGCTTGTATGGAGTTTCCAGGAAGGTGTTCATCGCGCGTGATTTGAATTCCCAGGAAGCGTTTTTGCTTAAAACGTATTCGTTTCATTTTCTAAACACGTGGACGCTCTAGCTCAGTTGGTCATGGCTGTAAGTCTAGGAGTGCCTAAGAGGGGGGTGAATTAGATATATAAAATACGAAAATGAAAGAATTGACATAGAAATTTAAAAGTAAGTTTAATCTTCATCTTCATTCATCTCATCACCGTCATCTTCACTTCCAGTCTCACTACCACTACCACTCCCGGATACCTCTTCCTCTTGAACTTCTGTTCTATCAAGGTGCTCAAGAATAAGTTTTTGAGTTCGTTGGACATTGCAAAGTTGTCGACGTGTGTAAGCATTTTCTTGTTGGAGCACGTCAAAGCGATCATCCACATGTCTTTGGAAGAGGGTCATTTGGTTAAACAACATATCTAAGGTGTATCCGCCTTCGGGAGGTTGAGCGACATATTGGACAGTTGGTTCGAAATCCTCCTTGTAATGAAAGTGACCTCTTGCATCAAGAATGATGCCGGTGTTTTTAAGAGCGGTTGCGTCTGAGATAGCCTCCTTATCTCCTTGAATTCTAGTGACTTCCCGTTGAAGGTTAACCCCAGCATGTTCCAGAATATGAGAGATGGCTCGAGCATAGGGTAAACCACCATCTAGAGATTGCATCAGTTGCATATGATACATAATAGATAGTGCCCAATTAACCAAGCAACGACGTCTCAAAGCATTCAGGACCATTAATTCAAACTCATTGATGCGAGAATGGTTAGAATTCTTTGGAAATAGGATATAGGCAATAATGAGGTGTAGCATTCTGTCACTTACAGAAAGATTTGAGCCAAACAGATTTGATGATGAGAGAAGTTGTTGGCGAGCAGTGTTTTGTTGGTGTGGCCTACACATATCGATAAAAATCTCTACCTTATTGTATGGTAGCCAATCATGTGGGATAACACCACTAACCAGAACCAAACCTTCATGAGGAATACTCAACAAATCACCATATTCCTCAACAGTTAAAGAGATACTTGTTGACAAAACATGAGAAGTTAGAGTAATATCACCAAATTCATCAGGGGTCAGTTTGAAATTGTGATAAAATTCTCTAACTAGGTCAGGAAATACTTCACCATGGTCACTAACAAACCTAGTTACCCCAGCAGAGGCCAACTGATCAGGAAATAAAAAGCTATGAGCAGGGAATGTATGAAGTTTACAAAACTTAGCTTTAAGAAGTTTCCGGTTACAAGATTTGAATAGTGAGAGTTTGTGAGATTTGAGTATGAAAAATGGAAGGAGAGGTGATTCTATAGTAGTTTAGAGTAGTGGGTATTGAAATGTTGGTGAAGAAAAAGAGATATTGGAGCTTTTATGAATTGTGTTAATGGAGGTGGAAGGGTTTGTGAGGAAGAAGATGAAGTTGTAATGAGAGATGAATATTGACTACGACATAAAGTGAATTAAGAAACCCTTATAATTTTACACACAAAAAGGAAAAACAAATAATAACTTATTAACACAAACGCGTTCAGCCTGAAAAACTAAAGCGTGTGGCAGTTTTTGCGTGCTGGAACCGGTTCTGCACCATAGGGAACCCGGTTCCTGGCTTTTGAAAAGAATAGCGTTTCTGGAAAATGTACCAGGAACCGGTTCCGACCCTTATGGGAACCGGGTTCCACGTGCAAAAAATGCCAAAAACTTGAAAAATTTGCTAGGAAAGGAAGATTTTTGTACACACAATATACACACATATATTTTAACAAATAAAAACATATAAAAGAAGGAGTAGAAGCAGAGTGTACTAAAAAATAAATTTTTGAAGAAAAATTATGACGTGCACCTTATGAGAAACATTTAGAGATCACCTTCATCCAAAATTCCAAGTTCCCTTCGGATTTTGAAGAAAGGTTCTCGAGCAAGCGGTTTTGTGAAGATATCTGCGAGTTGGTTATGAGTATCTACAAAAGTGACTTCGACATCCCCTTGAAGTACATGATCATGGAGAAAATGATGTCGAATATCTATATGTTTGGTTCTTGAATGCATGACCGGATTCTTTGTAATATTGATAGCACTTGTATTGTCGCATCGAAGAGGAATGCATCCGAGATCAAGTCCGTAGTCACGGAGTTGTTGCTTGAGCCAAAGAATTTGTGCACAACAACTACCCGCTGCTGCTATGTATTCTGCTCCAGCCGTGCTAAGAGCAACACATGCTTGCTTTTTACAAGCCCATGATACTAATGCATTTCCAATGATGTGACAAGTACCACTTGTGCTTTTACGATCAGTTTTACAACTTGCATAATCCGCGTCAGAATAACCAATTAAAGTGCAAATACTACCTTTAGGATACCATAAGCCGACATTGGTTGTTCCTTTGAGATACTTCATGATCCTTTTAACTTCCATGAGGTGTGATTCCTTTGGATTTGCTTGAAAGCGAGCACAAAGACACACACTAAACATTATGTCAGGACGGCTTGCCGTCAAATACAATAAGGAACCAATCATACCTCGATATTTTGTAATATCAATTTGAGTCAGATTCATCTTGATCAACATATGTACCAGAGCCCATTGGAGTATTCATTGCTTTACAATTTTCCATATCAAACTTTTTCAATAGTTCTTTGCAATACTTAGATTGGTTGATGAAGATTCCATCTTTTAGTTGCTTGATTTGTAGTCCAAGAAAGTAGTTCATCTTTCCCATCATAGACATCTCGAATTCTCCTTGCATCATCAATGAAAATTCCTCACACATTTCTTTGTTAGTCGATCCAAAAATGATATCATCAACATAGACTTGAACTAATAAAGTGTTACTTTTGATTTTCTTAATGAACAAAGTTTTATCAACCTTACCCTTTTCGAAACCTTTTTCACACAAAAAATTGCTAAGTCTATCATACCATGCTCTTGGTGCTTGCTTTAAGCCATAAAGAGCCTTTCTCAACTTAAAGACATGTGTAGGATGTTTGAAGTCTTCAAATCCCGGAGGTTGTTTGACATAGACTTCTTCATTGATGTATTCATTCAAGAATGCGCTTTTGACGTCCATTTGAAAAAGCTGAAAATTTAATGAACAAGCATAAGAAAGTAAAAGACGTATAGCTTCTAACCTTGCAACCGGAGCAAATGTTTCTTCAAAGTCGATTCCTTCCTCTTGATTGTAGCCTTGGGCAACCAACCTTGCTTTGTTTCGAACAATTAGACCATTCTCATCAAGTTTGTTCTTAAACACCCATCTGGTACCTATGATGTGTTTACCACTTGGTCTAGGAACAAGTTCCCAAACTTGATTTCTCTCGAATTGATTTAATTCTTCTTGCATAGCAACAATCCATTTATCATCTCCTAAAGCTTCATCAACTTTGGTAGGTTCAATTTGAGAAACAAATGCCATGTTTAAGCAAGCATCTTTTAGATTTAATCTTGTTGATACTCCTTGGCTAATGTCACCAATAATTTTGTCAATAGGATGGTCTCTATGAGTTCTCCATTCTTTTGGTAGATCATTGATGTTTGAATCTTGTTGTACAATGTTTTCTTGATTTTCCGGTGATCTCACAACTTGATCATTTGAAAGTTCTTCTGAGGGTAAATCTATAGGATTATCATCATCACATATAACTACTTCCTCTTTAGAGGTGTTAGTTTCATCAAAACATACATGCATAGATTCTTCAATAGTTAAAGTTCTTTTATTATAAATCCTATATGCTTTACTAGAGAGAGAATAGCCAAGAAAAATATCTTCGTCGGATTTCTCGTCAAACTTACCGAGATTGTCTTTGTCATTGTTGAGAATAAAACACTTGCATCCAAAAATGTGGAAGTGAGCAATATTTGGCTTTCTTCCTTTGAAGAGTTCATATGGAGTTTTCTTTATTATAGGTCTAATGATAACTCGATTTCCAACATAACATGTCGTACTAACCGCATCCGCCCAAAAATATTTAGGAAGATTTGCATCACTAAGCATTGTTCTTGCAAGTTCCACTAGAAACCTATTCTTTCTTTCAACTACTCCATTTTGTTGTGGAGTTCTAGGTGCTGAAAAATTATGAGAGATACCATGTTCTTCACAAAATTCTTCAAACTGTGCATTTTGGAATTCTCCACCATGATCACTTCTTATGGATACAATCTTTAGTGATTTTTCGTTTTGGATTTGCTTTGCATAGGCTTTAAAAGCATCACTTTTCTGCACAAGAAACAAAGTCCAAGAATATCTAGAAAAATCATCAACAATAACCAAAGCATATACATTACCTCCGAAGCTTTTTGTTCTTGATGGACCAAAGAGATCCATGTGCAACAATTGTAGTGGTCTTGTAGTAGACACCACATTCTTAGATTTGAAAGATGATTTTGTTTGTTCCCCTTTTTGACAAGCATCACAAAGTCTATCTTTGATAAATTTCTCTTAGGAAAACCAATGACAAGATCATGCTTGATTAGTTTATTCAAGTGTTCCATATGAATATGAGCAATCCCTTTGTGCCAAAGCCATGAATCGTCATTGTTTGCCATGAGACATTTTACCTTCAAAGATGGATCATTAAGAGAAATCATAAATATATTATTAGTTCTTTTACCTTTGAGTTTTACCTCATTAGTGACTTCATCAATGATTAAGCATTCATCTTTTGTAAATTTGATCTTGAAGCCTTTGTCACAAAGTTGGCTAATGCTTAGAAGATTGTGCTTTAGTCCTTCAACATAAAGAACATCTTCAATGGATGTGAAAGGTGGTGCACCAACTTTGCCTTTGCCAAGAATTCTCCCTTTGTTGTTATCTCCATAAGTGACATAACCCTTGGCCTTTAGAACAAGATTTGAAAAATGGTTTATGTCACCCGTCATATGCTTTGAACAACCACTATCAAGATACCATAAATTTGAAGTGGTTTCCAAGCACTCCTGCAAAATAGATTAAGTTTTGTTAGGTACCCAAATTGCTTTGGGTCCTTCATAATTAGTACCTTTCTTTACCCACACATAATTCCCACTTGGAACACTAAAGTTTCTTATATAGCAAGCATTAGGTGTGTGGCCTTTAATACCACAATAGAAACAAGTAGGTTCAAAATTACTTATATATCTAGGAGGATAAGATTTATTCTTAGCAACTCTTTTATTTTTAGGATAATGATGAACTAGTTTAGGCTTATTCACTTTCTCTTGAATTGGTTGGTTATTAGCCTTAACAAAGATAGTTTTGTTGGGACTTGGTTGAGAAAATTTTGAGAAACCAAGGCCACTTTTATCTTTAGGGTATCTTTGAGTGCTAAGAACCTTTTCCAATCCAACTTTTCCTTTTTCATACCTTTCTAAGACTCTTTTTAATTGAACAATTTGGAAAGAAAGTGATTCACAAGTATTGCATACAAAATTCTGTTTTTGATCACTAATCATCTTTTCTTTTTCATCTTTATGTTCTTTTTCAATAGTTTTAACTTTTTCTTCTAAAGATGAAATTAATTTCTTTTGAGATGAAATAGTTTTGTATAGAATTTTGCATTCATTTAATAGTTCATCTATAGCACCTTGTGCACCATTATCATAAAGAGAGTTATCGTAACTAACCTCGCCTTCTTCATCATCGGAGTGGTGTGAAGCCATCAATGCTAGATTTGCACTTTCGTCACTATGCGAATCGGATGAAGAACTTATCTCATTATCTTCCCATGCAACATAAGCCCTTTTGTTCTTGAACTCCTTTTGCCTTTGAATCCATTTTCTTGGAGAGTTTTGGACAATCCGGCTTTATGTGACCTTGCTTTCCACATTCATAGCATGTGACATCTTGTGTTGATGTGGAGGCTTCTTTATCTTTATGCTTATAAAATTTCTTTCTTTTGACAAAGTTAGCATTATGAATATTATTCTTATGACCAAAATATTTACCTAACCTTTTTACAAGAAGCAAGAAGTTTTCATCTTCCTCCGATGCATCTTTATCTTGACTTTCTTTTGAATCAATTTTCAAAGCAATGCCTTTGGATTTCTTCTCATGATTCTCATGTTTTTCAAGCCTTCCAAGTTCCGTCTCATATTCTTGAAGTTTTCCGAATAGTGTTGCGGAAGTCATAGTTGCTAGACTTTTCTTTTCTGATATTGCCGTCACTTTTGGTTGCCATTCCCTAGTTAAAGACCTAAGCACTTTAAGATTTAATTCATCGTTAGTTAAAGTCTTACCGAGTGCCTTCAAATGGTTTGTCAAGTGAACGAATCTCTTTTGCAAGTCAAGGATGGATTCTCGGGCAGCATTCGAATAATTCATATTCTTGACTCAAAGTGTTCAATCTAGACCTTTTGACTTCGGCGGTTCCTTCATGAGTTTCTACAAGAGTATCCCAAATTTCCTTTGCCGTTGTACATGCCGATATTCGGAAAAATTCATCCATACTAAGAGCACTTTGGAGAATGTTGATTGCCTTTTTGTCGAAGAGAACTTTTTTCTTGTCATCATCATCCCATGATGCTTTAGGCTTTGATGACCCAACACCATTGACAACACACACCGGAGTGAATGGATCATTCTCAACAGCATTCCATATTTCTTCTCCTTGCGCTTCAAGATGAGCCTTCATGTGAATTTTCCAAAAGTCAAAGTATTCACCACAAAACAATGGCGGCTTGTTGTTACTACCACCATCTTTGAAAACCGGATTTGGATTTGCGGAAGCCATTCTGGATCTTTAGGAACAAGTTACCTATAACTTGCTCTGATGCCAATTGTAAGTCTAAGAGTGCCTAAGAGGGGGGGTGAATTAGATATATAAAAATTTATTCGGTTTTATAAGAGAACTTGTAGTAATTTTTGTGGTTAAGTGTTTGAAGGTTTTTGACTCTTTCTTATCTTTTCTTGGTTATGGTGATGAAAGCGATAAATGCAGAAAAGTAAAGAACACGATATATCTGGTTCCCTCACAATCGAGAGTACTCAGGTCCCTTTCCAACACGAAAGAGATTTCACTATAGTTTAGAATAATTGTACAGCCTATGCTTACTATCTAAACCTATAGGGTGACCAAAGGTTCTTAATACCTTTAAGATCAAAAACCAAACACTAATGTGAATGAAGAACAATCCTCTTCAAATCACAACACTTACTTCCAACAATCCTGGATAGTAAGGAAATATATTCTTTTGTAATACAATGATTTATTTGAAATAGATGGAGAGCACTATCAATCTTTGATTGATCTTCTTCTTCAAGAAATAAACAATTCTCAAACAATGATTATATATGTTCACAATGCATGTATGAAACTTGTAATGATTGAAAATGTATATGGCAAGTTTCACAAAATTTATGACTTGAAAGAACAAATGAAAGTTTGTAAGAATATGAATGATGAAAATTGTTAATTGAAGAAGGTGTTTTGAATTTAAAAATTCTGCACTATTTATAATGTCACAAATACCTTTTCATTTATGTCTTTTAGTATGAAAAGATGCAATGCAATTATGAATGAATCCCATTTGAAATATGTTCAAAAATCAAAAGAAATTTTGCACTGGTTCGCTGGGAACCGGTTCCGACACAGGCAGAACCCGGTTCCTGGTGAACGTTACAACCAGAAATTCAAAATTTACACTCAGGAACCGGTTCCCCTATAGGTACAACCCGGTTCCTGGTACAAAATCCAGGGACATGTTTTTTAAAAAGTCTGGAACCCGGGTTCCCTGTATGGTAGGAACCGGTTCCTGAAATTTTGTTTTGAGAAATTCTTTTTGAAAATTATTTCAAACATAATTTTTTCTTTTGTTAAACATATGGGATATGTATATGATTATGAATGCATTTTTGTGAACATCTATATTCAAGTTTTAGAATTATTAATACCTTTTGACATTGTTGATTCTTTAATAATTCTTCTTTTAATCTTCAAGACTTGTAGAGATGTTTTATATGATTATATACTTTTTGCACATCCTTTGAATGTTGATATCCATGTTGTCTTCATCAAAACCAATGCTTTAAGTATGACTTGAGAAGCTTGCAATTACAATGGCAGCGCGTTGTGAAGCAAGGGTCACCGGTTCGATTCCCAGCCATGGCAATTATTTTTACAAGTTTGAAAACTCACTTATATTTTTCTATTTTCTATTTTCTTTAATATTTTCATGTTAATTTAATTTATCTCTAATATTTTTTATCATGCATCTAAAAAACACCAAAAATATTTATTTTTTGCATAATCATCAGAAAAATGTTTATTTAATTTTTAAAATTAAAATTATTATTTTTGCATGCATATTTAATTTAATTACTAATTAATCATTTAAATGGCTTTTAATTGTTTTTAAATTATCAAATCAATTCCAAAAATTACCAAAAATTTATCTTATCATGCTAATGTCATTACAAACATAAAACCTTTTTCTCCATTCAAAAATATTTATTTTTACTAACATTTTCTTCTTATGCAATTTTCTTCAGTTATCCGATTATGTATCTGTTCACAGGTTGTAACGTTTCGGACGATTTTTTTTTCCTTGTTTTTCTTTTCCAATTATGTAACTGCCTATGAGATGTAATAGTTTAATTAGGACTTTTACTTTCTGCACTCCTATTATGTACATGCCCCAAAGCCATGTAATAGCGTAGGACTTTATCTTTCCGCACTTTACTTTCCGCCATTTACTTTCTGCACCCTATAAACTGTTAGTAATTAGGCGTGTATGGCAAGATAAAATTGGACATAGATCACTCATAATTTCAAGATAAAATATCTGAATTTGACACACTCTTTTCACACATGCACCCCTTAGGGTAATTCTCTCTCGTTGCCTTTACGAATTCAAATGGTCATGTCCCTCGAACGTAGAGGTATTCTAGCACCGTTGCCTTCAAAACAAATCATCATAGTCCCTTCGATACAAAGATCATAGACCCACGATGTCGTCTACGAATACATGATCTTGACCCTCGATTGTCGCCTACGAAAAATGATGATAGTCCCTTGAATGTGCTAGGATACTACAAGTTGCCTTCTATGACCATCCGATGTCCCTTCGAATGTCCCTTCTACATCCAACGAATAGGGTTACCTACCAACTAATGGTATGGATAGCGCTATTCTAAAGGAACGTAAAAACAACACGAAAACGACCATTCTGAGTAAGTATCAAGACTTTTAGTTGCTTGCTCTATCAAAATACTTTTTCACACCTCACACTTTTGTCAAAGTTCAAACTCTTTTCAAAACGAAACATTTTCGAACACTTTGTATACATTCCTACATGAATCATTACAAAGTCAAAGCGAAATTCCTTTTCAAAACATTTTTGTCAAACACACAGAAAGCACAATTTTAAAATGATCTAAGAGCAACTAAGAGCCCGTAGATAACTACGGATGGAAAGGGGTGCTAATACCTTCCCTTTTCATAACCTTCTCCCTTACTCAGAATCTAACGAAGGTCTTTTCCTGTTCTTTTCACCTTCCCTTAATTGGATAAAAGAAAAGTCGATGGCGACTCTTGCTATCCACACATTTGCGATACAAAAATCTCAAAGTCAGTTCACCGTATTACAGAACTGGTGACTCTGCTGGGGAGACACCCTAAAGAGAGAATGCCTTAGGGATTTATAGATCACTTTTATTGCTTTATGTTTGACTTGCTTGCTTTATCTTTAAAGGTTGCTTGGGTATTATATTTGTGGGGGATCCTACATCCGGATCCGGGTTTCCTTTTAGGTAAGTAGCAATAAATCGTCGCGACCGTTAGACGTATATCGAAACGGTCAACATGATGGCTACGTTAGTGTGACACTTTGGATGTCCTGATACTCTTCATTTCCAAGTTGAGGATAGTATTTGGCTTCTGCGTGGTGTCATCAGCACTAACTCAACTTTTAGAACCTTAATTGACCCATCTTGGCCATTAGAAGGTAGTGAGATGGCCGGCTTTGGTGTAGACTAAGGTTGGCTGATACTCGATGCTACGCTCATTAAGATCAGACTTTTGGGATTTTTCGGTCGACCACTTGGTAGTCGTATTGAAATAAACGCCTACGGGAAAGATCAATGATATGAGATTCCTAGAACCCGGTTACTATTATAGGACAGGATGAACAAACTCAAACGTTTGGTGGGGTAATCACCTATACCTCATGAAAGCCTTAAACCTAGGCTCATTGTGTGAATTGTTTGTGCTTGCTAAACATGACATCATGACATCATCGCATTACATATCATTTCTAACTATTTCAAGGACCTAGGGATTTATCTTTTCTCTGTTTTGTAGGGAATTATGGCTTCTAGAAAGACTATCCGAATCAACTTCATGGGTATACCTTCTCAGCTCAAAGAATTGGTTTTAGAAATTTCCGGTCATGCTCAATTCATCAAAAGACATGGTTATCTACTTGACTTTGTTATCTCTGGTTTTGAAGAAGATATGATGCATGTCCTATTCCAGTTCTTCGATCCGAAACACCATTGCTTTACATTCCCAGATTATCAGTTGGTTTCTACCTTAGAATAGTTCTCTAAGCTACTTGGGGTACCTATTCTTGATCAAATGCCATTCACCGGTTTAGAAAAGGTTCTTAGGTACGAAGACATTGCATCAACGCTACATCTAAAGCGCTCAGACATTGAAGCCAATTGGGAAACAAGAAGCGGAGTTAAGGGTTTACTTGCTAAGTTTCTGATTAAGAAAGCCCGAGAATTCCTCAAAGCTATGAGTTTCCATGCATTCGAAGACATTGTGACCTTGCTAACCTATGGTTTGGTTCTATTTCCTAACTCGGATCAGTTCATAGACGTGAAAGCCATCAAGATATTCCTCACTCGCAATCTTGTGCCTACCTTACTTGGAGATATCCTACATTCTCTCCACACTCTTACCGTCAAAATATAAGGAACTCTCATGTGTTGCATACCGTTACTTTCCAGGTGGTTTATTTCGCACCTTCCTCAATCAGTAATAAAGAACGAGCAAAGATTGAAGTGGTCTCAAAGGCTAATGCCACTCTCTCATTCAGATATATGTTGGTGTCTTTTCTCTCAAAAGGACTTCACATTTATTGAACGTTGTGGAGAATTCCCTAATGTACCACTCCTTGGCATAAGGGGAGGTATCACTTACAACCCTTGTTTAGCTCTACGTCAGTTTGGTTATGCTCGAAGAGATGGTCCTCATGATATGCTTCTCCAAGATATTGTGTTCGACTACAACCACGATCTCCAGAATTACCGACAAAGGTTCATTCACGCTTGGGGCATGGTAAAGAAGACTGATACCAAGACTTTGGGGCACCAAAACTCCATTCCTTGGGAACCTTACCTCAAATGGGTGCGAGCTCGAGCTCAAAACCTCATGATGCCATTCATGGCTCTTTTACCAGTAATTATGGAACCTGTTGCTATAGGGGCGTACCTATCATTCTCCATCCCGACATGCCTCTGCGATTTTGAAGACTTAAAGAGATCTGGATTCGACAAGAAGAAAGGGATACATTCGAAGCTCAGTGTTATGCAAGTGAGAAGAAAGTACTAGAGTTGACCAAGCTACTTCACGAGGAGCGGAACATCAACGCCTACCTCGGCACCAAGAGGAAGCGCCCGTGGGAGACTTAGAGCTTTAGGATATTTATGCTTTTCTTTTATTGTTTTGAACTATCTTTTGTACTTAAAAAGAAAAGGAATAAAAAGAGAACTAATAAATGTTTGTTCGTGCTTGTTTAACAAATTTAAATTCCTAAGGTCCTTGAAAACATTGCATTGCATTTGCATAAACATCGCATATCATGGCATAACATCTCATAACAGGTACATCGAAGATTGGTTTTCTCATTCTCTCGCTATTTATTTTAGCAGAAATGGCTCTTGAACAGACCGTCAAAGATCTCCAAGTTCAGAATGCTCAGTTCCAGGAGATGTTCACTAGCTTGGTCCAAGGCCAAGAAGATTTGAAGAAGCTCATCAACAGAAAGAAGAGGGTCATTGGTGTTCTCAACATGGGTAGACGTTACAAAGGTGGTCCTAAAGTGGTCAGCTGGATAGAGCTCTCAGAAGGAAGTGTCAAGACTGAAGGGAGTGTCAAAGGTAATGACGAAGGCATTCAGCGTGAGCCTGAGAAAGACAGAGAAGATCACTATGATAATGACCAATACTCTAATGAAGATGATAAGTACAAGCAACTTGAAGACCGTCTGAATGCTGTGGAAAACCTGAAAATGTTCGGGCTAAATTTTGATGATCTGAGTCTTGTCCCTGGTGTGGTGATTCCCCCCAAGTTCAAAGTTCCTACTTTTGCCAAATATGATGGCATTTCTTGTCCGAAGCTGCATTTGAAGTCCTATGTTCGGAAGATCAATCCCCGGCGACGAGAAAGTTGTGGATGCACTATTTTCAAGAGTTTGTCAGAAACTCAATTGGAGTGGTATTATCGGCTAGAAAATGGCCGTATCCGTACTTGGGTGACTTAGCGGATGCTTTCTGAGACGATATGGTACAATCTTGAATTGGCACCCACTCGCATGCAACTCTGAGCATGTCTATGGGTCGTGATGAGAAGTTCAAAGAGTATGCTCGAAATGGAGATCTAGCGGCGGTTCAACCACCCTTGTCCCATAGGGAGTTGGTTGATATGTTTATACAACAGCGGGCCCATTCTTCATCATCGATTGGAAACTCTTCATCCGGATTCATCGGTGATATTGATAGGAGGCGTATTGGGGTATCAAGAGTGGGAAGATTCGAGTGAGTCGTCATCAAATCTTTGAAGAGATCTTTTGGTGGTAAGAAAGAAACTAATGTTGTGTATGGTCAAAAAGCCAAGCCAAGACCGACCTTTCGATATGTGGGGCGGTTGTGATCGATCCTACATCGGCACAACCTCGGCGAGACAGCGGCGTGCAGCGCCAAGGCGGTTCTGAAGATCAACATGCCGTTGTCACAAGCCTTGCAACACATGTTGAAAGAGCGATTACTGAAGGATCCTCCTCAGTGTCGACACTTCCTCTCGAGATACAATCCTAATGCTAAGTGTGCTTACCACTCCAATAGCCAGGGGCGACCACAGCTGTTGGGCTCGAAGAACAAGATTCAAGATATGATTGAAGTTAAGCAGATTGAGTTTGATCCTCCTGTTGAGACTCCGAATGTGATCAACGCGCCTATGCCTAACCATGACAAAAGTTCCAATGCTATTGGTGAGAACTCTAACGTTTTCAACATAGATGACTTGACCATCCCTCTGATGACTGTTAAGAAGAATTTGTTGCAAGCCGGTGTCAATCCAGGATGTCCAGAGAATTGTCGTTGGTGCCCATCTGCGCCTGACGGTTGTGCTTGGTTGAGAAGACGTGTTCAGTGGACGATGGATAACCGTGAGATACTATTCCTGAAACCACCTATGGAGAATCTGTGTGAAGACATGTCTAAGAAACTGAAGATCGAAGATGTGAATGAAGTTGTATCGTCTGCATGGGATACCTTGGGGCATCCAAGTGGAAGGTTTAATTACATGGTGAAGTATACTGTTCCTAAGAGCTACAAAATTCCTATTGAAGATGTTAAGGCAACCGGATGGGGAGACGATTTCCCAAGAAGACTATGCTGATGTTAACACAATAAGGATTTCCTCTGCTGATCCTGTGCCTAGAATGGCACCTCTCATCATTACTTCTCCCAGACCAGTTCCATATTCCTCTGACAAAGCTATTCCATGGAACTATGGAGCTGAGGTTTACTATCATGGCGTCAAGCAAGACCATCTGACCATTGAGGATCTTACAGCTGAAGCTACCATTCTTGACATTGACAACATCACCGGATCGAGTAAGGTGACTAGAACCGGAAGAGTGTTCTCTCCAGAGATCTCTCCTCCAAAAGACACTGCGACTCCAGCTCGCATTCCAGCTATTCAACCAGTTCCCGAAGCTAAAGGGAAAGAACCAGTAACTCACCCTACTCAGACAGAAGTACCAAAGGAAGTTGTTGAAGATACCTCCAAACAAGAAATGGAGGAAATTTTGAAGATTATCAAGAAGAGTGACTACAATGTTGTGGAACAGTTGGGACAGACTCCGTCCAAGATATCCATGCTTGCCTTGCTCTTGTGCTCTGAGGCTCATGCTAACGCCTTGGTGAAGTTTCTGAAGAATGCTCACGTACCGCAAGACACTACTACTGACCAGTTCGAAGTTTGTATTGCCAGCCTGGCTGCCAACAACGGCCTAGGCTTCTCTGATGCTGATTTGACTCCTCCCGGAAGGAAACACAACAAAGCCTTACACATCTCTGTTGAATGTAAGGGCATTACGTTGTCTCATGTTTTGGTGGATACCGGTTCTGCTCTAAACATCCTACCGAAGATTGCTTTTGATCAACTCGATGTTGAAGGGCTGGTTCTGAAACCCAGTGACATAATTGTGAGAGCTTTTGATGGTTCTAAGCGAACAGTACTTGGAGAGCTCATTCTGCCTGTTAAAGTCGGTTCCCCAGACTTTTGAATCTACTTTCTTCGTCATGGACATCCGTCCAGCTTATTCTTGCCTACTTGGACGCCCTTGGATACATGGGGCAGACGCTGTTACCTCTACCTTGCATCAGAAATTGAAGTACCCGATGAAAGGGAAGGTTGTTACGGTATGTGGTGAAGAAGAATATATGGTCAGTCATCTACATTCATTTCGATATCTCGAGATGGAGGGTGAATTCTTCGAGACTCCCTGTCAAGCTTTTGAAACAATCCCCAGAGTCACGCCTGTTGACTCTCTTGTCACTCCTGAAGTTACACAAGTTCCGCCTAGGATGGCCTCGCTGAAAGATGCTCAAGCTGCTGTTGGAGAAAGAGGTAGTACTATTTGGGGTCAGCTCCCCGGTCTCCCATTCAAATCTGACAAGGCTGGTTTAGGCTTCACCATCAAAGGTCAGAAGATGATACGCCGCAAATATACCAGCCAATTTCCTTTCCACATCAGCCAGAGTGGAATCCATGCTATAGAAGACGACGACAGTGACTTCGACATCAGCGATTGGATCTTCCCAACTCCCGACAATGGACTCAGCAATTGGAAGACTGAAGACGTCATACCAATCTCCTTTAGACAGGAGTAATTGCCCTTGTTTTTGTTTTCTGTGCTTTGAACAATAAACTTTAAAGCCTAGTGCCTTACCCAGGGCATCATGGCTCGTTTGTGAGGGTTATTATCTATCATTTGCATATTTTCATTCAATAAAATCGTTGTAATTTTGCATTTAATTGTCGCTTTCTTTATTTTACTTTATCACCCCTTCAAAAATCTATGTGTTCTTACACACACCCACGTGATACACTATAGAATCACTCCGAATCTCATTGATAACAGCTATGTTATTGCTAAATATGACTTCGATAATCCGATCTACCAAGCCGAAGATGAAGGTGAGGAAGATTGTGAAGTGCCAGGAGAACTTGTCAGATTGCTACAACAAAAGAAGCGAGTTATACAACCACCACGAAGAGCCGATTGAGGTTGTGAATTTGAGTCTTGATGAGAGCAAAAGAGATCAAGATAGGAGGCGGTCTTGAGCAGGTGTTAAAGAAGGTTGGTTTAGATGCTACGAGACTATATTGAGGTTTTGCTTGGTCATACGAAGACATGCAGGTTTGGACATTGATATTGTGGTACATCGGTTACCGAGCAAAGAAGGTTTTCTTCGGTGAAATAGAAGGTTAAATCGCATCACGAGATGTCATAGAAAATCAAAGCTGAAGTTATGAAGCAGTTCAACACCGGTTTCTTAGATGTTACTTCCTATCCACAGTGGGTAGCTAATGTGGTGCATGTGCCCAAGAAGGATGGCAGGGTACGAATGTGTGTAGATTACAGAGATCTGAACAAAGCGAGTCCGAAAGACGATTTTCCGCTTCCTCATATTGACATTACGGTTGTGACCTTGCTCAGCATAGGGTTTTCTCCTTCATGGATGGTTTCTCCGGTTACAATCAGATTAAAATGGCTCCTAAAGACATGGAGAAGACTACTTTCATTACACATTGGGGCACTTTCTGCTAAAAGGTTATGTCGTTTGGACTGAAGAACGCTGGAGCCACTTATCAGCGTGCCATGGTGACATTATTTTATGACATGATCCACCACGAGATGAGGTCTGCATCGACGATATGATAGCTCGATCATAGGCGAAGAAGAACATCTTGATCATCTGAAACTTTTGATTGAAAAGGTGAGACTTAATCCCAACAAGTGCACCTTTGGGTCGGATCAGGAAAACTCCTAGGGTTTATTGTCGGTGGTAATGGTATTGAAGTTGACCCGCCAAGGTTAAAGCTATTCAAGAAATGCGACTTTTCACGAGAAGGAAGTCGGAGGTTTCTTGGGCGATTGAATTACATTGCGATTCATTGCATCTAACACGCTACTTGTGAGCCAATCTTAAGTTACTAAAGAAAGATCAAGTGGTGGAATGGAATGGCGATTTCGGATCGCTTTTGACAAAATCAAGGGTACTGCAGAATCCTCCTATCCGATGCGCCCGTTGAAGGAAGACCTCGTATCATGTACTTGGCGGTGTTAGAGAATTCAATGGGGTGTGTGTTGGGGCAACATGGCCAGTGCAGTCGAAAAGAGTATGCAATATACTACCTTAGCAAAAAGCTTAACGGTGTAACAAGATACTCACATTTCGAGAAAACTTGCGCGCTTTGGCTTGGGCTGCTTTCGCCGACTAAGGCGGTATATGTTGACTCACACTACCTTGTTGATCTCGAGATGGATCAGATAAAATACATATTTGAGAAACCAGCTCTCTCGGAAGAATAGCAAGATGGCAAATGATCTGACGAATCGACATCCGTACACTTCTCGAAAGCGATCAAAGGGTGTAGTAGCCGATCATTTGGCTCATCAAGCCGTGATGACTATCGTCTATGCGATTCAATTTCGAGATGAAGATGTTTTACTAGTTCGATTGCGAAAAACCGGGCCCAGACGAAGGACACGAACAAGGATCCGATGGACTATGGTTTTGATGGAGCCTCAAGCGCGCTTGGCAATGGAATTGGCACCATCATTACATCCCTACAGCGGACATCGTCTTTCACCGATTATGTTTGATTGCACTAACAACATGGCGAATCTGAAGTGTGCATCATGGGTATCAAAGGCGCTATTGACTTAAAACAAGTTCTTACAAGTGTGCGGAGACTCGGCTTTGGTGATCGGTCAGATTAAGGCGAGTGGGATACGAAGCATCGAATCTCATCCATATCGAGAGCATGTTTTGAGTTTGATCCCTACTTGAAGATCACTTTCAATCACATTCCACGAGAAGAGAATCGGTTGGGAGCATTGGCTACTATGTCATCTATGTTGGTCGGATGGGACAACGAGGCTCCCGGATCATCATTGAGAAGTTTGTGAACCCGTATTGCTATGAACTTGATCTGGAAGAAACCTTGGTACTACGACATGAAGAGGTATCTTGAGACTCGGGAATATCCCAGGGGCATCATCAACGATAAAGTTCTTGAAGGTTTGCATCAAATTCTTCCTCGACAGCATCTTATACAAAGCATAATCACGACTTAAGTTTACTCATTGTGTGGACGAATCTGTGAGCGTATCATGGAAGAGTTACACGAAGGCGCATTTGGTACCCACTCCAATGGTCATACAATGCTAAGAAGATTTTGAGAACAGGTTACTATTGGTCCACCATGGAAGTTGATTGTCACCGCTATGCTCGATCTTGTCACAAATGCCAGATATATGCCGAAAAAGTGCACATACCTCCAGTACCTCTGAATGTCTTAACAGCTCCTTGGCCTTTTGCAATGTGGGGCATTGACATGATTGGAGAAATCAAGCCCACCACTTCCAACGGACATCGTTTCATCCTTGTGGCAATTGATTACTTTACCAAGTGGGTAGAAGCAGCCTCGTTTGCATCTGTTACCAAGAATGTTGTGGCTCGATTTATCAAGCATAATCTTATCTGTCGGTATGGAACTCCTGAAAGGATTATCACAGATAACGGCTCTAATCTCAACAATAAGATGATCACCAAACTCTACACGCAGTTCAAGATCAAGCATCACAACTCTTCTCCTTATCAGCCTAAGATGAATGGCATTGTGGAAGCCGCCAACAAGAATATTAAGAAGATCATACAGAAGATGACTGTAACTTACAAGGATTGGCATGAGATGTTACCATTTTCTCTCCATGGTTATCGCACTACAGTACGGACATCAACAGGGGCAACTCCCTTCACTCTTGTATATGGTATGGAAGCAATCCTACCGATCGAGGTTCAGATACCCTCAACCAGAGTCCTCCAGGACGTAGAGTTAGGCGAAGACGATTGGATTCAGACTCGCCTTGACCAGATTAACTTGATTGATGAGAAACGACTCGCATCCATCTGCCATGGACAGATCTATCAGAAACGAATGATCAGAGCATTTAACAAGAAAGTCAAGCACCGAGTCTACCAAGTCGGTGATTTAGTAGTCAAAGCGCATCATTCTTCCACAAGGTGATCCCAGGGGCAAATGGACTCCCACCTATGAGGGACCATTTGTAGTCAAAACAGTATTTTCCGGCGGAGCTATGATACTTAGCACCATGGATGGTGAAGACTTTCCACACCCTGTGAACGCAGACATAGTCAAAAAATACTACGCATAAAAGAGACCCGCTAGGTCGACTGACCTAGGCAAAAATAAGGGCATCCTGGCGAACCAAAAGGGTTCGGGCAAAAGTTAAGGATATATACAAAAAATGTACACCCGGCAAGTCGAAAACCTGAAACAGCAGCTTGGGCAAAAAAGGGTATCCCGGTAGACTGAAAACCCGAAAGGGCGGTCTAGGCAAAAGTTAGGGATTTAAGCGTACGACTATGACTCGTCCAGACCACTTATCTACAGACTACTATCAGCATTCAAGATTCAAATGGCGAAAATCAATTCACTCACTTTCTACTGACAGCAAGGAGATGAGATAGTTGAAATATATGAGTACTAGCATAGTTGGAACTTAACGAGATTGTTTCCGCATAGCTTTTTTACCTTTCTTGTGTATAAACTACTTGGCCATACGCCACCTTTCAAATTAATACAAGTTCCTTTCTCTTTACAATTTTCACTATTTGTTGTTTGCATAAAGTCCAATGTTTGCTTTGAATGATTATATGCATATGACAATAAATATCTACATACCGACATGCGAAAAGTAAACATACAAAAGTAATTACTACAGGCTCTAGGAATTGAGATGACGACGAAAGTCACCAATACGTTCCCCTGCAAAGTACAACCCCCGCAGAGATGTCACTCATCGCAAAATTTCCCCAACAGATTTCCAAGCAGTAACGATTCATCACCGGCAGAGGTATTCCCTGCAAAATATCTCTCAACAATCACCATTTCCCCGGCAACAGCAGTATCCAGGCTTGAAACATGGTCAGATAGTGCATCGGAGGAAACCTACATCTTTATTCCCCAGCCAGAGATTTCGACGGGCTCCAGATCCTTCTAACCCGGTCTCCCAACGACTATCAAATACTCTCCAGCAGGATTTATGCGCAAGATCCTCAGTAGAGTACCTCTTAATTTCTCCCCCAGCAGGATCTATGCACAAGATCCTCAACAGCGCGTCTCTCGATCTCTACCATCCTCAACAATATCTAGGCTCGAGACTTGGTCAGATAGTGCATCGAAGGAATCAAGGATATCTTTCTTCTCTTTCAAAAGCAGGGTTTTCATCCATTTCATCTCCAAACAGAAGTTAGAAATCCCCAAGCACGACATCCACATCTTCCTCAAGATGGATATGTTTTGAAATACCACAACATCTATCATTCATAAAAGTCATAATTTGTGCATATGTCATTCATACACATTGTCATGCATCATAATTTGCATAAGACTAACGATACTCTATCAAAGTTTCTTTTTTTTTCCCAGACAGGTGAAAATCACTTCTAAAACAAAGCTGGTCCGGATTAATGCCCGAAGCAGACGGAAAACTATCGAAAGACCACCTAGTTGTCCTCAACAATGGTCCGGATTAATGCACAAGCGACGGAAAACTATCGAGCGACCGCCTAGTTTTCCTCGAACAAGATCCGAGGATTAACGCCCGAAGCGGACGGAAACCTTATCCGAACGATCACACAAGTTATCCTCCGATACAGGCATTGGATCAATACCTAAAGCACAACATGGAAGCTATCCATTTTGCCAACTATTATCCCTCGGAGAAATCAAGGCGAAGATTTGTTACTCTCTCTTATTATCAACAGACTCTGAGTCTAGCGTCGACTCGATTGCCTTGGATGGCATCTTAAGCCCATCTCAGCTAATTATCGACATTTCTCCACTTTTAGAATCTGCATATTTGGTTAAAAACCAATACAAGCGAATAACTTCATTCAAAGATGAGCATGAAGTCTAACGTCGACTCCCTCCGGATGGCATCTTAAGCCCATCTCCATGCTTCTTTCACTTTCAGGAACATCTATAGAGCCTAGCGTACGGCTCACTCCCGAGCATCGATCTTTCCAGGTGGCATCTTAAGCCCATCTCCGGCATCTCTCCTATTCAGACAACAATCTCGAGTTCAGCGTACGACTCATTCCCATGAAATCTCAACTTCTCCAAATGGCATCTCTAAGCCCATTCCGCATCATCGACCAGCAGTGCAAATTTTCGGTGTACTCGGTGTTCAATCATCTTCTACCTCCAGGTCACGAAAGGCGAGCATGCCAATCTAACCCTTCCAGTACAAGAAGATTGAGCAGGCTGTCATACCCAAAATTTTCCCTCCTACTCCTCAGATATTTCATACAACTATACTCGAGGTTCCTCGAGGTTGATCGGACAAACTCTCTAGACAATCAACCCAAACTAGGGTTTGGCAATTCTCGGATCAAGATGGACTTCCAACATCTCCAATGGTCATCATGCCTCCTCATATGCTTCAAAGATTTTCCATGTCAAGTTTCAAGCCTCACAAGTCAAGTTTCCTCAAACAATTGCTCAGATGGTTGAAAATCGGTTGTATTGGACAAAAGTCAATTGTGGTCAACATACGGTCAAACTTCCGATTTTGGTCAACATCCTCATTTTGAAGTCACATTCATCATTTGATCAAGGGTTGATCATGATTCATCAAGAAAACTCAAGATTTGCACAAAAGTCAAACTTTCCAAATTAGGGTTTTTCAGTGAAAAGTCAACTGAACTTTGACTGAGCATAACTTCTTCATACTTTCTCAGAAAATTTTCCACCACCTCTCATTTTGAAGGAAATTCAATTCTCTACAACTTCATGTCTCACAAGAATGTTCAAAAATGCTTCATTTGGAAGGTATGGATCAAAACATTCTGAGGTCCTTTTCAAAGTCAACAAAAAGTCAACTTTTTGTTTTGAAGATTTATTGCGCATGGAAACTCAAATTGAGATGAAACCAAAGAGGTTGTTTAGAGGACACTTAGAGCTTTCTAAAAAGTCAAAAAACACTCAAAAATGTGAAAAATTGAGCAAAATACACCTTGCACAAGTTGGGCATTTTTGAAGAGGTGCACAAAGAGAAATACTTGTAAAAATCCAAAATTTTGCAAATGGGCCTAGTTTTTCTTGGTTTAAACTTGTTCCTTATCTCATTAGGAACCTTCAAGCCCAATGCCACGAATTTTGTCTTTATTTTTCTATTTAATTTGGATTTTATTCATTTAAAAACAAATTAAATTAAAAAATAAGGTATAAAATCAAAATTAAATGCAAAATTGATTTTTCTCTCATACTTGAGATCCAAGTAACTCACACAAGCTGGCAAATTTCGAAATTTGCATTGATTTGGAAAGAAATTGAAGAAATTGGATCAAATAAGGAAGATTTGATTTTGTACAAAATCAAATAATTTTTGCATTGATTGATCATTATTTGTTCCTCAAATCATTAAAATTCATCTACTATAAATGTACAATGCATACAACATGGACAAGAACAAAAAAATTGCTTGGAGGAACCTAACCTAAGTCAAAAAATTGTGCCCTTCAAGCAACTTGCAGCCATAGTTCATTTCGATTCAATTGGTTTTAAGCATTCCTTTGCATTCCTTGGAGTCCACAGGTCGATCCAGACCTTTACATCTCAAAACATCAAGAATTGAGAAAACACGATTTGGTTTGTTCATACTTTTCAAATTTCGATTTCTATCATTCATGCATTTTAACGTGTTTTGATATTTGCTTTATGTTTAGTTTGAAGTTTGCAAGCTTTACGGACAATCAATTGCATTTTCATGGCACGAATCGAAATATACCATGGCTGGGTTTTACGAACCAATTTAGGGTTTCCTTAAAGCGGAAAAATTGGACCAAATAGATACCACCAATGTGTTTACAATTCAATTTGCAATCGATTCATGTACTCACAATCCAATTATATTGCTTGTATGGAGCTTTTGAATTATCACGGGGGCCATAGCGAACTTAAGCTAAGTTTCAGAAATTCAAGCGAAGAAGGTGTTCTTCGCGTGATTTGAATTCGAGCGTTTTGCTTAAAGCGTATTCGTTTCATTTTCTAAACACGTGCGCTCTAGCTCGATTGGTCATGGCGTTGTGAAGCAAGGGTCACGGTTCGATTCCAGCCATGGCAATTATTTTACAAGTTTGAAAACTCACTTATATTTTCTATTTTCTATTTTCTTTATTATTTTCATGTTAATTTAATTTATCTCTAATATTTTTTATCATGCATCTAAAAACACCCAAAATATTTATTTTTGCATAATCATCAGAAAAATGTTTATTTAATTTTAAAATTAAAATTATTATTTTGCATGCATATTTAATTTAATTACTAATTAATCATTTAAATGGCTTTTAATTGTTTTAAATTATCAAATCAATTCAAAAATTTATCTTATCATGCTAATGTCATTACAAACATAAAACCTTTTCTCCATTCAAAAATATTTATTTTACTAACATTTTCTTCTTATGCAATTTTCTTCTGTTTTCCGATTATGTATCTGTTCACAGGTTGTAACGTTTCGGACGATTGTTTTTTCCTTGCTTTTCTTTTCCAATTATGTAACTGCCTATGGGATGTAATAGTTTAATTAGGACTTTATCTTTCTGCACTTTACTTTCCGCCATTTACTTTCTGCACCCTATAAACTGTTAGTAATTAGGCGTGTATGGCAAGATAAAATTGGACATAGATCACTCATAATTTCAAGATAAAATATCTGAATTTGACACACTCTTTTCACACATGCACCCCTTAGGGTAATTCTCTCTCGTTGCCTTTACGAATTCAAATGGTCATGTCCCTCGAACGTAGAGGTATTCTAGCACAGTTGCCTTCAAAACAAAGCATCATAGTCCCTTCGATACGAGATCATAGACCCACGATGTAGTCTACGAATACATGATCTTGACCCTCGATTGTCGCCTCGAAAATGATGATAGTCCTTGAGATGTGCTAGGATACTTCCTACAAGTTGCCTTCTATGACCATCGATGTCCCTTCGAATGTCCTTCTACATCCAGCGAATAGGGTTACCTACCAACTAATGGTATGGATAGCACTATTCTAAAGGCAATAAAAACAACAAGCGACCATTACGAGTAGGTAATAAGACTTTTAGTTGCTTGCTCTATCAAAATACTTTTCACACCTCACGGTTTTGCAAAGTTCAAACTCTTTTCAAGCGAAACATTCTGAACACTTTGTATACGTTCCTACATGAATCATTACAAAGTCAAAGCGAAATGCCTTTTCAAAACATTTTGTCAAACACACGAAAGCACAATTTTAAAATGATCTAAGAGCAACTAAGAGCCGTAGATAACTACGGATGGAAAGGGTGCTAATACCTTCCCTTTTCATAACCTTCTCCCTTACTCGAGAATCTAACGAAGGTCTTTTAGGTTCTTTTCACCTTCCCTTAATTGGATAAAAGAAAAGTCGGTGGCGACTCTTGCTATCCGCACATTTGCGATACAAAAATCTCAAAGTCAGTTCACGTATTACATGTAATAGTGGAAAGTTCTCCTGGCACTTCACAATATTCTTCACCTTCGTCTTCGGCTTAGTAGATCGGATTATCGAAGTCATATTTAGCAATAGCATATTTGTTATCGAGTGATCCAGATTGAATGTGGATCTGCATTTTATTACGTGGGTGTGTGTAAGAACACATAGCTTTTGAATAGGTGATAAGATAAAAAGAAAGACAGGGAGCACAATATTTGAATGCAAAATTCCAATGATTTATTGAATGAAAATATGTGAATCACAAATAATAACCCTCACAAACGAGTTGTGGTGCCCCGGGAAAGGCACTAGGCTTAGAGTTTTATTGTTCGAAGCAAAAAGCGCAAAACAGAACAAGCAATTACTCCTGTCTAAAGGAGATTGGCATAACATCCTTAGTCGTCCAATTGTTGAGTCCATCGCCAGGAGTTAGGAAGATCCAGTTGTTGATGTCGAAGTCACCATCATCGTCTTCTATAGCATGAAATCCATTCTTGTTGATGCAGAATGGAGATCCGCTGGCACGTTCGCAGTGTATCATCTTCTGACCTTTGGAAGTGAAGCCTAAACCAGTCTTGTTAGATTTGAATGGAAAATCGGGCAGCTGACCCCAAACGGTACAACCTCCTTCTTCAACTACGGCTCTGGAATCTTTAAGTGAGGCCATCTTCGGCGGAACTCTAGTAACCGGGATTGCGGACGCAGAGCGGGCATGACTCATGAACTACTTTGAAAGCTTGGGAGTTTACGAATTCTCCTTCCATTTCGATGTATCGAAATATGCAGATAACACCATGTATTCTTCTTCTCCGCATACTGTAACAATCTTCCCTTTCACTGGGTACTTCAACTTCTGATGTAGAGTAGAGGTAATAGCGCCTGCCCATGTATCCAAGGACGTCCAAGCATGAAAGAATAAGTTGTACAAATGTCCATCACAAAGAAAGTTGAGTCAAAAGTATGGGAACCTACTTTGATCGACAAGGTGAGATTTCCAAGTACTGTTCTTTTCGAACCATCAAAAGCTCTTACGATTATGTCACTGGGTTTCATGACCACTTCTTCAACATTAAGTTGGTTGAGAGAACTCTTTGGAAGGACATCCAGAGCAGAGCCAGTATCCACCAATACATGAGACAACGTAATGTCCTTGCATTCCATAGAGATATGCAAGGCTTTGTTATGTTTTCTTCCGGTAGAAGTTAGATCAGAAAAGCCCAAACCATTGTCTGCGGTCAGGCTAGGAATACAACTTTTGAATTGGTCAATAGAAGTGTCTTGCGGTATATGAGCATTCTTCAAAAACTTCACCAAGGCTTTAGCATGAGCCACAGAGCATAATAACCGAGCTAGCATGGAAATCTTGGACAGAGTTTGTCTTAACTGCTCTACCACATTGTAGTCGCTCTTTTTAATGATCTTCAGAATTTCCTCCATTTCTTGCTTGGAGGTGTCTTCAACAACTTCCTTTGGTACTTTTGTCTGAGCAGGTTGAGTCACTTTCTCTTTCCCTCGAGCCTCAGGAGTTGGTTCAATAGCATGAATGTGAATTGGTGTAGTAGTATCCTTTGGAGGAGAGATATCTAGAGAAAACACTCTTCCGGTTCGGGTTACTTTGCTTGATCCGGTGATATTGTTGACATCAGGACTAGCAGCTTCATCTGTACTGTCTTCAATGGCTAATGGCTCTTGCTTGACGCCATAATAGCAGGCTTCAGCTCCATACCTCCAGGGTATAGCTTTGTTAGAGGAATATGGAATTGATTTAGGAGTGGTAATAATTAGATGTGCCACTCTAGGCATAGGATCGGTATAGGTGATCCTTATTATGTTCACATCAGCATATACTTCGGGATAATCATCTCCCTATCTGGTTGCCTTGATCTTTTCAATTGCAATCTTGTAGCTTTCAGGAGCGGTATACTTCACCATGAAATCAAACTTCCCACTTGGTTGTCCCAAGGTATCCCAGACTTCTGGTACGGCTTCGCTTATGTCTTCAATCTTCAGGCTTTTAGAAACATCTTCGCACAAACTCTCAACATACGGAGCTTTTAAGAATAGCACTTCTTAGTTGTCCATCATGCGTTGAACATGCCTCTTCAACCAACCACATCCATTGGATTTAGATGCGCACCAACTTCAGTTGTCAGGACATCTTGGAAATAAACCGGCTTGCAACAAATCCTTCTTGACAGACATCAGGGGAATGGTCAGCTCATTCACATCAAACACATAGGAGTCATTGTCAATGGCGTTGGCACTCTTACCATGGTCATGCATTGGTGCGTTGATCACATTCGGAGTTTTGACAGGAGGGTCGAATTCTATTTCTCGGGCTTCAATCATGTCTTGAATCTTGTTCTTCAGGTCCTAACAGTTGTTAATGTCGTGCCCTGGGCTGTTGCAGTGGTATGCACACCTTGCATTAGGATTGTACTTCGGAGAGAAGGTGTTGACGTGTTGAGGAGGATCCCTCAAGGTAATCAGCTTTGCTTTCAACATGTGTTCTAGTGCTTGAGACAACGACATGTTGATCTTCGCAAACTGTCTTATTGGCGCATTCTGTCTGCGTGCATTGTCTTGTTGAGATTGCACTGGCGTGGGATTGGAGATCAGAACTTCCTCCACAGATTGATTGCGATCAGCTTTGTCATGGATCTTCTGACCATACACAGCATTGGCTTCTTTCTTCCCACCAAAATATCTCTTCACAGTATTCAAGGAAGTTTCGACTTGAATCTTTCCGCTCTTGATTCCAGCTTCAATATGTTCTCCTATTAGTATTAGCTCGATGAATCCGGCTGAGGAGTTTCCAATCAGATGATTGAAGAATGGTCCTGTCAGAGTTCCCATGAACATATCAACTAATTCCCTATTAGATAAGGGTGGTTGAAATCTTCCTGCTAGATCTTTCCATTTCTGGGCATACTCTTTGAACTTCTTGTCACGGCCCATAGACATGCTTTGCAGTTGCATACGGGTTGGTGCCAATTCACATTATCTTTGATCTTGTTTATAAAGCATCTGCCAAATCATTCTAGGTATGAATGTGGGTATTCTCTAGCTGATAATACCACTCTAAATGTGTTCCGAACAAACAGTCTTGAAATAAATATATCCACAGCTTACGGTCTTCAGTATGAGGGTGGATCTTATGAACATAGGACTTCAGGTGCAACTTCGGGCAAGAAATGACATCACACTTAGCAAAGGTTGAGACCTTGAACTTTCGGGGAATCACCACTCCGGGAACCAGAATTAGATCATCAAAGTTCAACCTTGACAACTTAGATTTTCCACAGCATTCAGGCGGTCTTCAAGTTGCTTGTACTTTTCGTTGTTAGGGTGCTACTCGCTCATATAGTTTTCCTCTTCGTTTTCAGACTTATGATGGCTTCCTTCATTGTTTTTTACTCTTCCTTCAGTTTTTTCGTTCTTGTCTTAGAACTCAAGTTGTCGACTAATTTAATTAGACCTCATGCTTTCTTCCGGTTGATAATGCCAATGGTCTTCTTCTTTTTGATGATGAGCTTCTTGAGATCTTTATGACCTTGGGCTAAATTGGTGAACATCTCCTGGAATTGAGCATTCTGAGCCTGGAGATCTTTGACAGTTTGTTCGAGATCCATTTCTGCTGAAATAAATAGCGAAAGAATAAGAGAGCTGGTCTTCACATACCGGTTATGAAGTGTTATGCTATGATATGCAATGTTATGCAATGCGGTGTTTTCAAGGACTTTAGGAATTTAAATTTGGTAAACAAAGCACGAAGAAACTTTTTATTAGTCGATCGATAATACAAGCGAGAGTTCAATAAAAATAAAATTCCTAATGCTTAGGCCTCCATGGGCGCTTCCTCTTTGTGTTGGCGTAGGTGTTAATGCGATGCTCCTCGTGAAGTACCCGTCAACTCAATACTCTTTTATCTTGCATAGCATTGAGCTTCGAATGTATCCCTTTCTACTTTGAGTTGAATCCAGGATCTCTTTAATTCTTCAAAATCAGTAGGCATGTCTGGATGAAGAATGGTATAGGGTTCTTCACCTACAACAACAGGTTCCATAATTACTAGCGAGATAGCATTATATGGCATCATGAGGTTTTGAGCTGAGCTCACACCCATTGAGTTAAGGTTCCCAAGGAATGGAAGTTTATGCCCCAAGGTTTTGGTATCAGTTTTCTTCACCATTCCCCAAACGTGCACAAATCTTTGGCGATAACCATGGAGATTGTTGTCATAGTCAAATATAATGTTTTGGATAAGTATATCATGAGGACCGTCTTTTTGAGCATAACCAAACTGTCGTAATGCCAAAGAAGGGTTGTAGGTGATACCTCCCCTTATGCCAATGAGTGGTACATTAGGGAATTCTCCACAATGTTCAATGAAAGTGAATTCCTTTTGAAAGTAGAGACACCAATGGATATCTGAATGAGAGAGTAACATCAACCTTTGAGACCATTTCACCCTTTATTCGTTCTTCATTACTGACTGAGGAATGTGTGAAATAAACCACCAGGATAATAACGGTATGCAACACATGAGAGTTCCTTGTCTTTTCAAAGTACGAGTGTGGGGAGAATGTAGAATGTCTCCGAGCAAGGTAGGCACGGGGTTATGAGTGAGGAAAATCTTGATGGCGTTCACGTCTATGAATTGATCTAGATTAGGAAATAGCACCAAGCCATAGATTAGCAAAGCCAAAATGTCTTCGAAAGCATGGAAACTCATAGACTTCAGGAATTCTCGAGCTTTCTTTATCAGAAATTTGGCAAGCAAACCCTTAACTCCACTTCTTGTCTCCCAATTGTCTTCAATGTCCGATCACTTTAGATGTAACGCTGATGGGATATCTTCAAACCTCAGAACTTTTTCTGAACCGGTGAATGGTATTTGATCAAGAATGGGTATCCCGAGTAGCTTAGAGAACTCTTCCAATGTAGGTACCAACTGATAGTCTAGGAAAGTAAATCAGTGATGTTTCAGATCAAAGAATTGGAATACGACGCTCATCATATCTTCTTCAAAACCTGATGTTACCGAGTCGAGTCCATGCCTCTTGATAAACTGAGAGTGATCGAGAATTTCTGAGACTAACTCTTTGAGCTGAGAAGGTATACCCACAAAGTTGATTCAGATAGTCTTCTTGGAAGCCATAACCCTACAAAACGAGCAAAGATAAATCCCTAGGTCCTTGAAATGGTTAGAAATGTTATGATGATATGATGTTATGATGTCATGTTTAAATAGAACACACAAGAAATTCATACAATAGCCCTAGGTTTAAGGCTTGCATGAGGTATATGTGTCTACCCTATCGGAGTTTGAATGGGTTCAACCTATCCTATAATAGTAACCGGGTTCTAGGAATCTCAAATCATCAATCTTTCTCGCATGCTTTATTTCAATACGACTACCAAGTGGTTGACCGAATCATCCCGAAAGTCAAATCTCAATGAGTGTAGCATCGAGTATCAACCAACCTCATTCTGCACCGAAGTCGGCTATCTCACTACCTTCTAATAGACAAGATGGGTCAATTATGGTTCTAAAGTTGAATTAGTGCTTATGACACCACGCAGACGCCAAATACTTCCTCAACTGAACATGAGGAGCATCAGGGCATCCAAAGTATCGCACTAACCATAGCCATCATTTTGACCATTTCGGTTTCGCCTAACGATCGTGATGATTCATTGTTACTTACCTAAGGAAACCGGATCGGATGTAGGCTCCCCACGGATATAATATCCAAGCATCCCTTAAAAATAAAGCAGACAAAGCAAACAAAAAGCAATAAAGTGATCTTATAGCCCTAAGATAGCCTCTCTTTTGGTAGTATCCCAGGAAGAGTCGCCAGTTCTATAACACGATGGGAGAATTGACTTATTTATTTTACGTTTTATCGCAAATGTTGCGAATAACAAGAGTCACCGCCGACTTTTCTTTTATCAAATAAAGGGAATGTGAAAAGAACATGAAAAGACATTCGTTAGATTCTGAGTACGGGAGGTAATTATGAAAAGAGAAGATATTAGCACCCTTTCCATCCGTAGTTATCTATGGGCTCTTAGTTTCTTAGCTCACTTTGAAAAATTTGCTTTCTGTGTTTGTGTAGTTTGAAAAGTATTTGAAAAGACATTTCGCTTTGACTTCGTAACGATTCTCGTTGGAATGTATAAGACGTGTTCGGAAATGTTTGTTTGGAAGATGTTTAACTTTGTAATGATTCTCGTTGGAATGTATACAAAGTGTTTGAAAAGAGTTTTTGAAAAGTGTGAGGTGTGAAACGCATTTTGATTGGAGCAAGCAATAGGGTCTTATTTACCTACTCAGAATGGTCGTTTCCATGTTATTTTTCCTTCTCCTTTAGAATAAGGCTATCCATACCATTATTTGGTAGGTAACTTTATCCGTTGGATGTGAAGGGACAATTATAGGGTCATCGTATGGTCATAGAAGGCAACATGTAAGGATACCTTAGCAAATTTGTAGGGACGATCATCACTTATTCGTAGGCAACAATCGAGGGATGAAATCTTATATTCGTAGGCAACATCGAGGGTCATCGAGGGACTATGATCTTTATATCGAAGGGACTGTGATGATGTTATTCGTAAGCGTCTTTGCTAATGGTATCCCTACGTTCGAGGGACATGACCATTGTATTCGAAAGGCAACAAGAGAGGACACCCTTAAGGGGGTGCAAGTGTGCAAGAATGTGTTCAATTAAGATATTTAGTCTTGATTTAGGGTGATCTAAGATTGATTTTATCTTGCCATACAAACCCTAAATACTATACAGTTAATATGTACAGAAAAGTAAAGTGTGGAAAGTAAAGTCCTACGCTATTACATGGCTTTGGGGAAGATACATAATATAGGTGCATAAAGTAAAGGCCGAAAATATAAATCTACGCTATTACAGAATAAACCTTGCGACCTATACATCGTTTCTAGAATTGTAAATTTGAAATAATAAACAAATAATCAGAATAATAAGAAAAATGTTTAGGAAATTAGTAAAAATGTTTTTAGGGTTAGTAAACCTAATTATAAGAAAGAAAATATATTTTTTTGGAATTTTGTGGATTGATTTTAATTAGAAAAATAATTAAAAGATAATTTAAATGGTTAATTAACAATTAATTAAAATAAAAGGAAAAAAGAAATTTTTAATGATAAAAAATTAAATAAAGATTTTTCTGACCTATTAGTAAAAAGAAAATATTTTTTGGGTTTTTTGTTGTATTTAAAAAATATTTGAAAAGAAATTAATTGTAAAAAAAAGAAATTGAAAAGAAATCAAAAATAAGAAAAAAAAACATGTTAGTTTGCAAAATAGCCAAAAATATTGTGAGGAGCAAGGGATCGAACCCAGACTCTCCTGGTCAAACGCGCGCTTCCCTTGTCATCTGTGTTGGGTGTACAGGCTATTAGTATAATGAAACAAAATGTATATAAGAGAAAATTATTTTCTGAAAATAATTTAAAACGAAAAGCGCACGCAGGGGCTTCGTCCCCAATTCAAATTTTCGGGGAAATTAACCTACGACTTTTCTGTGGGTAAACCTATACCGATAGTACTTGTCCATAGCTACAAGACCTGCAACTCACAAAATCCAGAAAACAAAATATAAATAAGATATGAGACCATAGATCGACTGGAAATTTGATTCTAAGCACGATGGTGCCCATGGTTTGGTCCAATTTTTCCTGGTTTGGAAAACCCCAAATCAGAGCTTCAAACCCTAGCCATGGCAAAATTGTATACCTGCACTTAAACTTAAATCAAACGACCCAGATAGCCTGAAAACATCATCATGAACACAAATATACAATCAAAATATGTTAAATATGCAGGAATCTTGAAATCGATTTTTAAAATAAATGAGCAAGCCGTGATTCTATTTGGCCGATTCTGGATGTATGGATGGCTTGTGAATGGCTGGATTTCTTTAGAGGACACCAAGGAACGTGATGGAATGCTTTGTTTGGCTTGAATTGATCAAATTATAGATTTTCCAATTGCTTGAAGGTCACAGATTTTTCAAGTTTGTCTAGGGTTCTTAAGGCTGCCAAAATTCATCCCTGGCATATGGAAACCTTGTGCATATATAGTAGAAGCAAATTAGGTCAAGAGATGTGAAGAAAATATTTGGCATTGATGAAAAGATATTTGATTTTTCAATCATCCAAATTTGCATCAAATGTTTCCAATTTTGTATCAATATCATGCCAATCATATATTTTCGAAATTTCCAACTATTGATGAGTATCTTGGTCCTCAAGAATGACAAATATTCAATGTTGCATCAATTAATTTGATTTTAGTATTTTATTTTAATTAAAATTGGATTTAAATGAATAAAATCCAAAATAAATAAAATAAAATAATATAAAATGAGGCGTGTAAATGGACTTAGAGGTAATGGATAATCTCAAGAATAATTTTGGATCATAAAAACTTAGGCCCATTTAGAAAAAAAAATTAATTTCCTAAGTATTTTTCTTCATGCACCTCTTCAAAAATGCCAAACTTGCACAACTTGTATCTTACTCAATTTTCAAAATTTTGAAGTGTTCTTGGACTTTTTGAAAGCTCAAGATGTCCTATAAACACTCCTTTTTTTCATCTTCATTGAATTTTCCGTTCTCATGTATACTTCTTTAGGAAAAGATGACTTTTTGTTGACTTTTAGAAGGACATATAATGTCTTGGTCCATAACTCTCAAATGAAGCATTTTTGGCCAAAGCTTGTGAGTCATGAAGTTGTAGAGAATTGAATTCTCTTTAAACTGAGATTTGGGAATTTCTGATAAAGTATGTGAAAGTTATGCCTGGTCAAAGTTCTATTGACTTTTCTCCAAAAACCCTAATTTGAAAACTTTGACTTTTGATCAAATCTTGAGTTTTCTTGATGGATCATGATCAACCCTTGATCAAATGATGAATGTGACTTCAAAATATTGATGTTGAGCAAAAATAATGAAGTTTGATTGTATGTTGACCACAGTTAACGTTTTGTCCAATACAACTAATTTTTAACCATCTGAGCAATTGATTGAACAAACTTGAGCTGTGAGGCTTGAAACTTGCCATGGTGATACCTTGAGACATATGAAGAGGTATGATGACCACTAGAGGCATTAGAACTTGATTTTTTCTTGAGAGAATAAAAACCCTAGTTGTGGGTTGATTGCTTAGGAGAGAGTTCATCTGGACAACCCTTGAGAAGTTTTTGAGTATAGAGATGCGGATTGTCTTGAGAAATAGGAGGGAAAATTTTGGGGTATAACACACAACATGACAATTCTGGCATCAAAATGATCCCCGCTCTGTTAAGAAAACAAGTTGGATCCTCACCACGGTGCAGGGGACTCAATCGAGCCCCGACGTCTCTATACCTCGTCGGCAGAACACCCAGCTCGCGATGGGACGTTCAAGCCACCGACTTCAAGACCCTAATCAGGGCTTAAGTTCCGGACTAAGCCCAACAATCAAATTGGCCATTTTGACTAGTCTCCCCACACTAGTGAAAATCTATATTAAACGAGCATACCCCATACATAAAATGATACCACATGTTAATTCTCTATTTTTAGGATTGGCTTTATGTTTGGTAAATCTAATATAGCAGCAATAGGTTAAATATGATTTATAACTTGTAAGGAGAAATAAAGTTAAAGAAACATGTTGTGTTGAAGTGTTTCAACATCTGGAACAACATGTCGAAAAAGATGTCACAATATTGCGCCTGAGCTGACAAATTGGATTCTATTATGTTTTTAACAGAAGAAGAATATTCCTAAGACATTATATAATCCTATGTGGCGCTATATTGACATGTCAAGAAGATTCACTCAGAATTCAAGAAGAAAAGATACTTTCTATATTTAGTGACAAATTAGATAGATTTGATTGAAGACCTATTTTGTAGGAGAATCTTCTGCCTAATTGTAACAGAGCTAATGAGCTATGATTGAAGGCCTAAATCTAGTTGGGTATAGGTTATAAATAAAAGCTTTATAACCTAGGACTAATGGACAACCGTGATTTATCATGATGTAGTTTTTAGGAATGAGTTTGTAACCACTCATTGCGATGATTGGAAATGGAATGGAGATATTCCATATCTATGAAGGACATAGGTAGAGATTGCATTGGGTAGGGATTAAGTGAGGGGTTGCAAACGGGCGAGTTTAACTCTAAATTAATACTGCTGATAGTGGATCTCATTTCTGGCTTGGTATGCCCCCAGATGTAGAAGAGTTGCTCCGAACTGGGTGAACAATTTACTGGCGTTATTTATGTTTCCTCCACTGTTATACCTTGCATGTATGTTAATGTTAGATCAGATGTTGTGACATACGTATAGGACATCTGAGTCTGTACCAGAATTTTACCACGCAAACAATAAATCAAAGAAAACGCTAAGTCAGCATAACGACCACCTAGGTCACAATTTTGAAAGGATTTAACGGCCACATGGGCCAAATCTGTCCCGGGGTTACAAAAAAGCGGACTCCACCCCCAAACAAAAACAAATAGTAAAACGGCAACTAGGACCGAAATCATCATTACATAAACAGGTTGTACCCGAACAAACAAAAGACATCAAAATACTTGGCACATAGACCAAAATCATCACAACTAGTTGATCATTTAACAGGCTAGATCGAGGCATATTTGGGGGCTTCTTCTTGGAGCGTGTCATTGACCACCATGTCCGAAATAAAAGAGGGTGCCTTTATCCAACCATCTTCAACATAATAATGGGCCCCACACCGGAAGTTACCAACTCAACACAGGGATTCAATACACACATTTGGGCCACAAAATTCTCAAAGCTCCCCTCTGAAGTAGTCGCAACATCATCATAAGCAAGTTGGATACGACCGATAAACTCTGCCCGAGTCTTCAAACATGCGAAATCACCAGGCCCACCCTCCACTGGGGCCAGCTCGGCCTTTAGAGAAGTTTTCTCCTTGATAAAAGCTCGCTCATGCTGCACGACAGCATCTTGTTCCTCCTTAAGCTCTTTCAATTCCTTTGACAGCTTCAACCGAGAAGCCTCCCCGTCCTTTTCAACTTCGTGCAATCTGGCCCCAATTTTATGCAGCTCGACTTCCTGAGACTGGCCCAACTAAGAATAAGTAGCGGCCATCTCTAGAATTTGCATACATGCCCCAACATCTCAGGCCAACGTCGCCTTTTTAGTTGGTCGGTCCAGCTCCTCGAGCAAGAGCGATTTAGCGTGGGGGAGAACCAAACTCGAACCCTCAAAGAATGTTTAATTGTTCTAGCAAGGGGGAGATCAAAATTCCCTTTATCCTTCTCACCCGTCAGATCCATGGCCCCCTCCGTCTGCAACCTCTTAAGTCTCGAGGACAACGGTTAGGGTGACAGTGCCTCGGTGGTCGGGACTGTTGATGATCTCCCTGAACCCGTCTAAGGAGCTGCCCCTATTTCGGTCGGAGAGGACCTTGTCTCTTTCCTTTTCTTCCTCGTTAATGTTTGTCGGGCAATACGCTCGTGTGTCGGGTATAAAATCAAGCCTCTCAATTTCAATGAAGATCTTATGTTTTGATGAAGACAAACAATTATGGCAAGAATGCAAAGATATTATCCAAAGCAAAATGCACTTTAAGAGAACTCATCATGTTCAAGACTTTGATTCAAGATGATTGAAAAACTTTTAGAAGGTATAATAAAACTGCCTTACAATTACTTAAGTCTTTGATGCTCAAAGTTCCCAACATGATTGCATATCATACACATTTGAATACACTAGTTTTTAAAGCAAAAAATTTGAATTTTTCTACTGTGCAATCGATTGCATACTAAGTGTTTCATATAAAATTTAATTTTAAAAGTTTCTGTTTTTGGTTGCAATCGATTTGCATCTGGAAGCAATCGATTGCACTCTGTACGTTTTCAAATAATTTTCAAATTTAAGCCATTTTTAACTAAGTGCAATCGATTTGCATATTAGTGCAATCGATTGCTCACTGATGGATTTTCAAAAATATGGATATTGGAAGGCAATGCAATCGATTTGTATATATTTGCAATCGATTGTAGCCTGTGCAAATTTGAAAAATTAGAATTGTTTTATGCACCCTTTCACAACAACTTTGTCTCTAATCTTGGAAAATGTTCATGATTATTTTGAAGAGACTTATGATATTTCAAAAAGGTGTCATGAACATATAAATACTTAAATTTTCAAATTCATTCTTCACATCTTCCAATCATTATTATTAAAATTTTCAAAATTCACATTCAAGTGTTCATCTTTCATAAAAGATTTTTCTACATACTTTTTCACATTGCCTAAACCAGAAAATCTTGAGCAATCTATTTTGTTAAGTCATTGTGAATTATTTTTATTGTAAGAGAATATCAAGTAAATTGATAAATCACTAAAAGTGATATTATTCTACAATATTACAAACTCAAAATCTCTTGTTGTATCAGTTCGCGGTAAAAAGTGACAAACGAGGGAATCAAATCAGAATTCGAATCTCAGGCTCAAAACGATTTACTCTTTTGATTTTTTTGTTTTAAAAGATGCCTCGAGCACCATAAGTTATTGTTTCCAAACAAGAAAGTAGATGGAAAAGGGAAAACTGAAATACCCTAAATATGATATGCGATCGACTAGCGTGAACTAGACCAACACATTGGGGAGAGACCGGTAAGGGGTTGGTTATATAAAGGAAGGTATTAGCACCCTATATATCTATAGTTTTCTATAGGAACTTTTTATGCATATTTTTGTATGTTAGTGTGTTTTATTTGCTAGCTATTTCGGAAAGTTTCTCCTTTGGGATTTAAGAAAAGTAGGTTAGCGAAACCTAAGTCTTGTTATAATTATTATGCTTGCAAAGATCATTGGGATCCTCTCATACATATCCCTAGTGGAATCGAGCATCGTAGCTCGGATCTAAGGGAACTAAGGTTTGTTTTGTTTGAGGAGAAAGAAGTATGCTCGCCAAGGGTGAGACCTTGTGCCTATGTATTCTCAAAGAGAGGTTGAGAAAGTCAAAGCAATCGTAGTTCCCACTTATGCTAGTGGAAGAAAAGGTGTTTTATTAAGAGACAAAGACAAATGTCATCTTAATGAAAAATGTATCTAATTTATTTCATCACATTCATTTTGAAATTTGATTGATTAAATCTTTCATTGTAAGCATTGGGTGTTTTTCTTGAGTGTACAAGCGTTACCACTTACAAGTTAAGAAAGATATTTGAAAAATGTTTGAATCTTTTATTGTAAGCATTGGGCGTTTATCTTGAGTGTACAAGCGTTACCACTTACAATTAAAGATGTTTTATTTGAAAAAGTGTTTGATTTGAAAATTGTTTGATTTGAATATTGTTTGATTTGTGTGATGCTATAGATGAGATACTTCTTCCATAGAGATGACACATGTCTAAATCTCTAGGAGAAATTGATTATTGATTAGGGGGGTTCTTTTAAGAAGCTCGTGGGTCCTTGTATTGTAAGCCCAAGAGGAGGCATTCCGAGGAACATCGAGGTCCTTGTATTGGGAGCCCAAGAGAGGGCTATAGGGTATGGTTGGCTTGGCTTTAAGAGTGATTTCACCGGGAAACCATCCTCTTAGGATTCAAGATTGATTTCACTGGGAAATCATACTCTTAGGGTTCTATCCTAGCGTAGGTGATTTTTTGTATTGGAAGCCCAATAGGATGTTGTTAGAGATTTCCAAATCTCTTTCTTGTATGATGCCCAAGAGAAGGCTAAACTCAACGAGGTAGTTCATTTGTACGAAGCCCAAGAGGAGGCTAACTCAACAGGGGAGTTCTTTTGTACGAAGCCCAAGGGGAGGCTAACTCAACAAGTGAGTTATCTTGTACAAAGCCCAAGAGGAGGCTATAGGGAACCTAGTTGTTTATACTAGTTGTTGTGACATAAATAAACATGAACAAGTGTATGAACAAGTATATATGACAAAGTGTCTGTGTGTGCATTCACGGAAGATTATGAAGGAAATATATAAACAAGTGTATAAAACAAGCAATTAAAGCAAGTGTAACTTGAATATATACAAATGATGTATGAAAGTGAATATATAAACAAGTGTTTAAAACAAGCGGATAAGCTAGTATACTTGGATATATACAAAGGAGTTGGTACTTACACCTTAAGGGAGACCCATTGGTTTAAGAGCAGTTTCACCGGGAATAATGCTCCTCTTAATACCAATGGAATCGGTGTATAAACAAACGGATGAAAACATACGAACGAAATTTGTTATACTTGAATATTTACAAAGATGATTGAATATGTACAAGGAATTGAATATGTACACAAAAAGGGTGGATATGTGCAAGGAAATAAATATGTACATAAAAAGGGTTGGGACTTACACTGTGAGGGAGGCCCATGATCAATTTGATTTTGAATTTTGAAAGAAATTCGAGGAAAAAACCTAATTCGGTTTGTATTTTCAAAGATTAATCGAATCGATCATGGAAAAGAAGTGTGTAAGTTAATTAAAAAAAATTTGAAATGGTTTGAAATGATTTTGAAAAGTGAATAATATTCACAAAAGGTTTTGAAAAAAGATTAGGTTTAAAAATCGGAAAGAAAACATTTTTGAAAAGTATTTAAAATACTTTAAAATGTCTCATTTTTTAACCTAATAAAAATATATCGAAAAGAAAATATTTTTGGATTTTTTTGACATAATCATAAAATAGATATATTAAATGACAATTGTGCAAAAAATCATCTCAAAATGAGAAGTTTTGATTGGTTTTTGAAAATGTTGAACTTGGTTGAAAAACTTTAAAAAAAACAAGTGATAAAAAGAATGTTTTGGTCTTGGAGAGGTTTGAACTCAGGACCTGATTTTCAAAGGTGAAAAGATTAACCAGTGGGCCACACGCGTGGCTTGTAAGAACAAGGCGTGGATTTGATTATATTTGAAAATAAGTTTGGAAAATTGTTTAAAAAGAGTGAAAAATGTGAAGTTTTGAAAATAAAAAGGTCTCAGGGGGATTCGAACCCTGGACCTATGGCATGGCAAGAGACTTAAATGCGCGCTGGCTACCACTGGGGTGGCTATACATCCGTGTATTTATCTCACTCCATATAATTATATTATAAACAAATATTTGAATTTGAAAAAGACACGCCAAGAACATAACTTGAACCAGATTTTTTTTATTCACAAAATCTTTGTTTCTCAATGAAATTGAAAGTTTCAAACATCAAACTTGCTCGTTTTGAGCTCACGAACATAGTGGTATCATTTAATTTCATTTATTTTGAGTGAAAGACCACTTATTTTCTGATGAACACGAAGAAACCTAATTTTAACAAATCAATGTGAAATCGTGTATGTGCAAGATAAATGACAAATGATTGAGGGTTAACGATCCTCACATGTGCAGAAACATGATGGCATAGCAATTTTTAAACTGGAAGGCAGAAATCACAAAGTTCAAATTTCAAGTAACTTACCTCTTGAAGTTGAAATCAAATTCCTTGCTGGAGGTGTTCCAGAGATTGTTTGATGATTGCTACAGCACCACTGGACCTTATGGAAGGTGTATGGATGCTTGGCTTGCTTGGAGATGGCCTGGATTGCTCTGCCCAAGTCCAACTGTAGCTCGAGCAAATTGAAGATGATGACAGTGATTCTAGCTTTATAGAAGTGGGAGGATGATTTGGATCACTTCTATGTGGTATATAGATGATGTTTGGATGATTAGAAAGTGAAATGCACGAGTGGATTGAGTTTTTGCAAGTTATGGCTCAATATGCATGTTTATTGAGCTTGGATATGATTTCTGAGTTTGGCTTAGTTTTGGGATGGCTTAAGGATTCTAACAACTTTCTAATGATGTTTAGAAAGTATTTGAAGCCTAAGATTGCTTAGAAATTGCAAGGCTTTGAGTTTTGCAAATTCTCCCACTTGGAAACTTGAAACTTGAAAACAAGAAAGAAAGAAGGAAAGATTGTTTATGATGCTTTGGTGTGATTTGAAATGAAGTAGAGACCTCTATTTATAGGCCAAGAATTCTGAATGGCAAGGCAAAATAAGTTTGATTGAGTTTGCAACTTGTAACTTAAGGGGTAAGAAAGGAAATTTTGCATTAAATGCACATGGTTACTTTCTTTAACCATGGTTAAAAAATCTAACTTGATCTAATCCTCTCTCAATCATTGCAATTAGATATTTTCAAGTTATAACCTATCTCTTAATGGTGACAAGGCTTCTAGAAGGAAGAATTTGTGAAAAATGACTTGTAATCTTGGAAAATGACTTGAAAACATGGTTATGGACCATTATGTTTCAATTTCAAAATCCTAGCTACACAAAATACTTTTCAAAGTTCTTGGACATTTTGGAAATCTTGGAACAAGATCTATAAATTTCATGTTTTGAGTTTTTATTGAATCAAAATGGATCTAGGTGAAAAATGGCCATGAAAGTGATGAAAAACCATGTTTTTTAACACTTGAAATTTTTTCCAGTGTTAGAAAAAATTTCAATCTTGACTTTTGGTTGATTTTTTCACACATTTTGATTTTTTATGATTATGATGGATAATATGAAATGATTTGATGATTGAAAAAATTTGGACTTCAAGACGTTGAGCAATCATGATATTTGGAATGTTTTGAACCAAGAAATTAGGTCAAGATGTTGCATTGATGATTTTAAGATCAATCTCCAAGCAATTAGGTCATTCATTGAGCAAAAAATTCAATGATACACCATCCTCGATCAAAACCCTAATTGGTCAATTCAAGATAGATCTTGAGGAAATGATGGGAATTTGAAGATCAAATGTTGATGATTCATGAAGATAGGTCATTTGATGTGAGTGGAGACTCAAACCCTAATTGATCATATCTTGAACAAATGAAAAATTTTGATTAAAACCTAATTTGGCTCAAGGAGCATACACGCGATCTATCCTGTGTTGGAATTGTTAGTGATGCAATGATGCATATGTGGTGATATGAAATGGTATCTTAGGTCAAAAATTGGGTTATGACAGTATCCACTTCTTATTTTTAGAATTGTTAAAGATAAGAAATATTGGCATTGTATTATTTCTATCCAGGATTGGTGGAAGCAATTGTGTGCATTGAAGATGATTGTTCTTCTTGCACTTAGTGTTTATATCTTAAAGGTTTTAAGAGCCTTTGATCTTCCTATAAGTTAGATAGTAAGCATCACCATTAGTGTGAATAGGTTGTACAGTTATTCTAACTATAGTGAAATCTCTTACATCTTGTAGGGGACTCGATGTACCTTCGCAGTGTGAAGGGAACCAGGATAAATCTCTTGTGTCTCTTTATTTTTATGCACTTTACATCTTTCATAAACACACTAAACTAGAAAAATAATCCTAACACCACAATAAAACCGATAAATTTTAATCTACCTAATTCACTACCCTCTTAGGTGTACTCAAAATTGTCAATATATGTGTGTTTATAAATCACTACATGCTACTACGAGGTTTTAAGCATTTTTTGCTGGCTGCAATCGATTGCACATAAGTGCAAATCAATTTCACACTGTAAGTTTTAGAAAATAACACGTTTTAGGGATGTTCAAATCGATTGCATATAGATACAAATTGATTGCACCTAAATGTAACAACTTTTATATTTTGCTTTAATGGTGTTCAGAACTTGTGCCCTCTCTTTATTGTCACCATTCAACCTCCTTCATTGACCTATCACATCATTTTGACCACCTCTTTACTACCCACTCACAACTCTACACTTTCCAACTCTATCTCATAAATTTCCTTTCCCCAAAATCAATTACTTAAACTTACTTATTTTCAAAAACCAAATCATAAACTCTCCAAAAAAGTCACTTTCTTCCTCACACAAACCCTATTCTGAACCGCCTAGAGATTCTTGAAGGAAGGTGGAATCAGCCGAGGAAATGCTGGGGGACCATCTAGGTCTAAGTATCCAACTTCGGGATGGAGTCAAAAGGGAAAACAATTATTCAAAAAACCATATTCTCGACCTTTGGGAAATGATCAGAATCGACGACCATATCGTCCAGTTGCATCTGCAATTGGAAATGGGTTAGATAGGAATCAAAATCAAGAAACTACTCGGAGGTGCTTCAAATGTGGGAAACAAGACCATTTGGCTAACACTTGTCCTGTGAAAGGAATGGTGTGTTTCAAATGTGGAAAGATAGGACACATGGCTAGGGAATGCATGGATGCGAAAGCTGAACCAGTGATGAGTAATGTGAGAGCTGCAAAGCAAAAGGAGAAAGGAAGGGTTTATACTATAAGTGGCGTTGAAGCTTCTCAGTCTGAAAATCTTATACAAGGTAGATGCGAGATGTCTGGTAATCTCTTAACTGTGTTGTTTGATTCAGGAGCAACTCATTCTTTTATATCTCAGGATCGCGTGAAACAATTAAACTTACCTATTTCTTTATTACCTTTTGATTTAATTGTTTCTACTCCTACGTCAAAACCTATAGTTACAAATTCCATCTGTTTGAATTTTCCTATTGTCATCCATGATAGGAAATATCTTGTTGACTTGGTATGTTTGCCTTTAACACAATTAGATGTAATTTTAGGCATGGATTGGTTATCTTCCAACCATATCCTTTTAGATTGTGAACATAAAACTTTAATTTTTCCTAATCACGAAATTTCTAGACTTCTATCTGCTGATCACGCTGCAACTTCTTTAAAAGAAGGAGCTCAAGGAGATATGTTAATATCTTCCTTAGAAGTTTCGAGTGAGACAATTTTGAGTGAAATTCCTGTAGTGAAAGAATTTCCTGGAGTATTTCCAGAAGATGTTCAGTTTACCTCCAGTACGCGATATTGAGTTTTCGATTGATCTGATCCCTGGATCAAGTCCGATCTCTATCTCACCGTATCGGATGTCGCCTACTGAACTAGCCGAGTTAAAAGCTCAACTTGAAGATCTATTGTCAAAACAGTTCATCCGACCAAGTGTTTCACCTTGGGGAGCACCAGTGTTGTTGGTAAAGAAAAAGGATGGAAGCTCAAGACTTTGTGTGGACTATCGCCAACTAAACAAGGTGACAATCAAGAACAAATACCCACTTCCACGCATTGACGACTTGATGGATCAACTTCGTGGGGCTGTTATCTTCTCAAAAATAGATTTAAGAACAGGATATCACCAAATTAGAGTGAAGAACGAAGATGTTTCAAAAAAGGCGTTTAGGACCCGTTATGGACATTATGAATATCTCGTAATGCCATTTGGTGTGACGAATGCTCCAGCAATTTTCATGGACTACATGAATCGGATTTTCCATCCATTCCTTGATAAATTTGTCGTTGTGTTCATTGATGACATTCTCATTTATTCCAAAACCCCTGAAGAGCATGAGGATCATTTACGACAAGTTTTGCAAATTCTACGTGAAAAGAAACTATACGCAAAACTATCAAAATGTGAATTTTGGCTTCAGGAAGTAAAATTCTTAGGGCATGTGATAACAAAGGATGGGATAACTGTAGACCCTACAAAAGTAGAAATTGTACTTTCATGGGAGCGACCAAGAACAGTAACCGAGATTCGTAGTTTTGTTGGTTTGGCTGGATACTATCGAAGATTTATCGAAGGATTCTCGAAGATAGTGGCACCCTTAACACAACTCACAAGGAAAGATCAACCGTTTGTATGGACTGAGAAGTGTGAGGAAAGCTTTCAAGCGATGAAACAACGTTTGACAACGTCACCAGTGTTAGTTTTACCACAACCAGATGAACCATATGAAGTATATTGTGATGCTTCCCATCAAGGTTTAGGTTGTGTTCTTATGCAACACAAAAGGGTCGCGGCGTACGCTTCAAGACAATTAAAAACTCATGAGCGCAATTACCCAACACATGACCTAGAGCTTGCTGCCGTCGTATTTGCGTTAAAGATTTGGAGACATCATTTGTATGGATCTACATTTGAAGTCTTCAGTGACCATAAAAGCCTGAAGTATCTTTTCGACCAGAAAGAACTTAACATGAGACAAAGACGATGGATGGAATTCCTCAAGGATTACGATTTTACCTTACTATATCATCCGGAAAAGCAAAGCGTAGTAGGGCGCATTAAGTAGAAAAGCGATTCACATTTCTTCCATGATGGCTAAAGAACTAGAATTGATAGAAAAGTTTTGAGATCTAAATTTAGCCATGAAATTTTCTACTGGAAAAATTTGTTTAGGAATGGTCAAGGTTTCAAATGATTTTATGGAAGATATTCGTCATCAACAAGAAAATGATGAATATCTAAAAGAGAAAAAGAAATTGATCGGACAAGAAAACACCACTGAATTCAATTTAGGAACTGATGGAATTCTAAGATGTAATCTGAGGTTTGTGTTCCAAATGATTTAGAAATGAGGAAAAAGATTTTGGATGAAGCACATAAGAGCATGTTGAGTATCCATCCAGGAGCCACAAAGATGTACAAAGATTTGAAGTTAAATTTTTGGTGGCCAGGAATGAAGAGGCAAGTCGCAGAATATGTTGCATCGTGTCTGACGTGTCAAAAAGCAAAGGTTGAACATCAAAGGCCAGCTGGTATGCTTCAATCATTAGACATTCCAGAGTGGAAATGGGAGAGTATCTCGATGGATTTTGTTGTGGGATTGCCAAAAACCCGACTTAACTATGATTCCATATGGGTGATTGTAGATAGGTTGACAAAGTCAGCCCATTTCTTACGTGTAAACATAAACTATAAAGTGGAAAAGCTCACTGAGATTTACATCAGGGAAATTATAAGACTCCATGGAGTACCGTCGAGCATTGTTTCTGATCGAGACCCCAAATTCACATCTCATCTTTGGAAAGGCTTACATAAGGCCTTGGGAACAAATTTACGATTAAGCTCTGCTTATCACCCTCAGACAGATGGACAAACAGAGAGAACAATTCAATCTCTAGAAGATTTGTTGAGAGCGTGCGTTTTAGACAATAGGGGAAGTTGGGATGACCTGTTACCATTGATTGAGTTTACGTACAACAATAGCTTCCACTCAAGTATAGGGATGGCACCCTACGAAGCTTTGTACGGGAGAAAATGTCAAACACCATTGTGTTGGTATAAGGATGGAGAAAGTAGTTTGCTTGGACCAGATATCGTACAACAAACAACTGAGAAAGTAAGAATGATTCGCGAAAGGTTGAGAATATCACAAAGTAGACAAAAGAGTTATTCTGACCAAAGGAGAAGACCTCTCGAATTTCAGGAAGGTGAACACGTATTTTTAAGAGTCACATCAACGACTGGGGTAGGTAGAGCTATTAAGGCCAGAAAACTCACTCCAAAATTCATTGGACCCTACCAAATCATTCGTCGTATTGGTCCAGTCGCCTATCAGATTGCTTTACCACCTTTTCTTTCAAAAATCCACAATGTCTTACATGTTTCACAACTAAGAAGATATGTTCCCGATCCATCTCATATAATTCAACCCGATGAAGTTCCTTTAAAAGAAAACTTGTCCTACGAGACATCTCCTGTAAGGATTGAAGATAGAAGAGTCAAACAACTAAGAGGGAAACAAATTTGCTTAGTTAAAGTAGTATGGGATCAAGCAACGGGAGATTCAACATGGGAATTAGAAGATAATATGCGACAACAATATCCAAATTTATTTTAAAGGTACACAATTTCGAGGACGAAATTTTTTTTTAGGGTAGTAATATAACACCCTAAAAATTTTAATCATAATTATTATTATTACTATTATTATTAGTATTATTATTATTATTTCTAAATTTATTTTACATTTTTTTTAGTACCTATTAAATAATTTATTTATTATATTTATAGAGTGAATTTGTGAAAAACAACTTTAAAAATAAATCATAAGATTTCTTTGTATATAATAATTAATTATGTTTTTAGTATATATTAAAATCGTATAAGGGATAATAAGGAACAATTTTAGGATAAGTTTTACAGCTATTTGATGACATCAAGGGCACGTGTAAAATTTTTTCACCAAGTATTGTAAAGGTCTTATCTGTACATATGATATGTGTCAAATTTTCTACCAAGTAAGATAATACCACTCCTCTATAAATAGAGTTGATGCATGCTCAAATAACTCATTCACAAAACTCTTATATCAAGCATTAGCAACACACATAAGTGCTTACTGAAGGTAAGTAAAAAAATACTTGACTTCTTTTTCATTCTTGTATAGAAAAGCATAACAACAACTTTATAGGAACATACACACTTAAATAATTATTTAGTATTGAATAATTATGTGAATCATGATATCTATTTATGTTTGACAAATATTTATTCTTTTTAAAAATATTAGAACCAAGTAGTGTAAATCAATTTTTGTACTGAATATTTATATGTAAGATTTTCATTTCAAAATTTAATGACCAATATCTGATTCGTTTTTCAATTTAATTAGTTAACCTAGTTTTCAAAAATATTAATTCTTGGTCACTTTAATTCATACTATGTATAATAAATCAAATTGTTAATATAAGTTCTTCGTTTTATTAAATATAAACAATATATTTATAATACTTTTATAGATATGATATTCATCTTAGAAAATTAAAACTTATACTTATTTATTTATTTCAAAAATACGTATGATGTATGTATGTATATAAAATAATTTAAAATTTAATTAGTTCATTAGTTAATTCTATTTTGTCCTTTAAATTTAATACTTGTTAGAATTTTTAATATTTAAGATTAGTAATTGAAATATAGTTATGTTGTTGAGTAAATAGGTATCGGGGAAGTGATTACTCAAGTAGATTGAGAAAGCTCAAAGGTAAGGGGATTTACTAATAATAAGTTTCGATGAGCACAAGAAACGTGATAATTGTACATATATATATTATTAGTTATAATTAGGAACTTTTGATATTGACAATTTTAGATTTTTTTATCAAATATGTGTTTTGAAGTGTATATTAATGGTGTTGGTGAATGTGATTATTAATTGTGGTAAATAAAGTGAAGAAATGTATAAAGAATTTACTAACCACTTAATTTAAGAGTAAAACAGGTTGTTTCTTATAATACGATGAAGTTTATAAGACTGAGGATAGGTTCGGTTGGGTCGACTACGACCTTCTGGGGGTCACATGTGTTTTGAACTCCTACCAATGGTCAGTGATAGCCACTCTGACCGGAGGAAATCATAATACCCGACACAGTGATACCTGACTGTACAGGACTATCTAAAATAAGGTGTAGCGCTCAGGCCAGAATGGTTGGAGTAGAAGTTGGATATCTACTCATTGCAAAACAATCATGATATGGCAGTTGAAACGGCCTTACGCTCATGTTGGAATAGATGTCTCCATGGAGTAGGGTTGAACAAGATGATTAAAAATTTACACTATCCTGCCAATAGAAATATGGATTTTTATTTTATCATGACTAACATTTGTCTTGTGATCATTGACAGGATATTCTATATTCTTAATGGATGAATGTTTTGTGATTAAATGATTCTACATGACTATTTTATTTTGTTTATATATATATATGTGAAATTGAATTATTTAATATATGATGTTCTATTTAGCAAAATATTGCATATAATTGTATAATATTATTTGTAACCTTGTGTGATCATCATGATGTAAACTTGTGTACGAGTATTTCATCCCTTACATTACAGATGATGATGGGGGAGCCACTGGATCATTCGGGCGGAAAATTGAGTGTCTCGAGGAACAGGGGGATGCGGTTTGGGAAATTGATAGGAATGCCCAAACTTTAAAGTTTACAGGACATGTAAGAACTACCGAAGGAATAAGAGGACTAGCAGTTTCCTCCATTACACATCACATCACTTTAGAATTGGTACTGCCAATGGAACGGATGATAAGAGCACTCACATTAGATAGTGTTGGGGAGAATTCTACCTCTGCTAGACATAGGGGACCTAGGCCTCGCAACCGTCCTTCTCCACGTGTTAGAGTTCATGGTCCACATGTTCCTCAATATGATAATGCTGGTGCAGGTGAAAATGGATTTGCAAGGAATGGTCGTGTTGAATTAGAGGAGGATCCTTCTGAATACTTAGGAGATAGTGGTGTCAATGGGGATTTTCCCAATGGACACTAATGACATGCTGATGGGTGACTCTTAGTGGTGGAAAGTTTAGGAACCATTTTGGGATAGTTTGTAGACTAGATATGTCTACGTTTCTAGACTTTTCTTTTGATAGTACTGACTTTGAATGATGTGAATATAACTATGACTAAGGTGTTGTCTTGCGGTGATATAAGAATAATTATCTAGGTTTGATGTTAGTATAATATGTAAGCCTCGGGCAAAATAAAAGATCTTGGTGTGTATTATAATATAATGTATAATATATGTGTGTATTAACTTGACTTTAACTTTTAGATTAATTTCAAATAATTTTAAAAAGGTTTTAATGAAACTAAGAATTTTAAAGTTTTTTTTTTAAAAATAACTATTTAAGATATAATACTATATAAGAAAATTTTGGGGTGTTACATTAAGTGGTATCAGAGCACGGTTTGATCTTCCATAATAACTTTGGGTTTAGGGTCTATTATGTTTTGTTGTGTTGAAACTCGATTAGTTCTTTAATTTCTAAGAGAATTTGATTGGTGTTACTTTTTAGGAATCAAATGGCTCGTAGAAATACGCGTATAAACACTGGGGGTGTCGAAGGTAACAACGACGGTGGTGGCAATAACATGGATAGGGCTATCCAAGTAATGGCTGACATGGCAGTTTCGATTGCACAACAAACTGCTGCGAAGAATCAGAGAGATCTTCGAAAACAACAGAGGGAGGAACAAGTAGCTGAATCGAAAGGGTTAGGGAACTTTAGACGTCATGATCCTCCACAATTTCACGGAGATGCGGAGCCAGAAAAAGCTGACTTGTGGCTTCAAGAAATCGAGAAAATTTTTAATGTACTAAAGTGTCCAGATGGGGTAAAAGTAAACTATGCATCCTATTTGTTGCTCGGAGATGCAGAGTATTGGTGGAAAGGAGCCAAACAGATAGTTGAAGCTAACAATCAGGAAGTCACCTGGGAGGTATTTCGTACTAAATTTTTAGATAAGTATTTTCCCAGAAGTGCTAGGATTGCAAAGGAGCAAGAATTTCTTACCCTGAAACAAGGTGGAATGCGATTGGAAGTATGCTAAGTTTCATCGTTGGCGAAATATTTTCGTTTTTCGGGAGCAGTTGAGGATTGGTTATGTGAAAGATTTGAGGTGGATTAAGACATAACATCAAGGAATCATCTTGCCTTTGAGATTCGTCAATTCCAACCTCGGTGGAAAAATGTAGGAAAATAAAGCGATGAAGGAAGGTGGAATCGGAGAAATCTGGGGACCATCTAGGTCTAAGTATCCAACTTGAGGATGGAGTCAAAAGGGAAAACAATTATTCAAAAACCATATTCTCGACCTTTGGGAAATGATCGAATCGACCATATCGTCCGATTGCATCGCAATTGGAAATGGGTTAGATAGGAATCAAAATCAAGAAACTACTCGGAATTGCTTCAAATGGGAAACAAGACCATTTGGCTAACACTTGTCTGTGAAAGGAATTGTGTGTTTCAAATGTGGAAAGATAGGACACATGGCTAGGGAATGCATGGATGCGAAAGTTGAACGGTGATGAGTAATGTGAGCTGCAAAGCAAAAGGAGAAAGGAAGGGTTTATACTATAAGTGGCGTTGAAGCTTCTCGATCCGAAAATCTTATACAAGGTAGATGCGAGATGTACGTAATCTCTTAAGTGTTGTTTGATTCAGAGCAACTCATTCTTTTATCTCGGGATCATGAAACAATTAAACTTACCTATTTCTTTATTACCTTTTGATTTTAAAAGGTTTTAATGAAACTAAAATTTTAAAGTTTTTTTAAAAATAACTATTTAAGATATAATACTATATAAGAAAATTTTGGGGTTACTGAGATGACGACGAAAGTCACCAATCGTTCCCCGCAAAGTACAACCCCTTGAGATGTCACTCATCATAAAATTCCCCAACAGATTTCCAAGCGATGATTCATCACGGTATTCCCAAAATATCTCTCAACAATCACCATTTCCCAACAGTATCCGAGCTTGAAACATGGTCGATAGTGCATCGGAGAAACCTACATCTTTATTCCCAGAGATTTCGACGGCTCCAGATCCTTCTAACCCGGTCCCAACGACTATCAAATACTCTCAGCAGATTTATGCAAGATCCCCAGTAGAGTACCTCCTAATTTCTCCCCCAGCAGGATCTATGCACAAGATCCTCAACAACGCGTCTCTCGATCTCTACCATCCTCAACAATATCTAGGCTCGAGACTTGGTCAGATAGTGCATCGGAGGAATCAAGGATATCTTTCTTCTCTTTCAAAAGCAGGGTTTTCATCCATTTCATCTCCAAACAGAAGTTAGAAATCCCCAAGCACGACATCCACATCTTCCTCAAGATGGATATGTTTTGAAATACCACAACATCTATCATTCATAAAAGTCATAATTTGTGCATATGTCATTCATACACATTGTCATGCATCATAATTTGCATAAGACTAACGATACTCTATCAAAGTTTCTTTTGTTTTTCCCAAAACAGGTGAAAATCACTTCTAAAACAAACTGGTCCGGGATTAATGCCGGTCGACGGGAAAACTATCGAAAGACCACCTAGTTGTCCTCAACAACGGTCGGATTAATACTGAAGCGACGGAAAACTATCGACGACCGCCCTAGTTTTCCTCCGACAAGATCCGGATTAACCTGCCGAGACGGAAACCTTATCGAACGATCACACAAGTTATCCTCCGATAACGGCATTGGATCAATACCTAAAGCACAACATGGAAGCTATCCACATTTTCCAACTATTATCCCTTAGAGCAATCAAGACGAAGATTTGTTCGACTCTCTCTTATTATCAACAAGACTCTGAGTCTAGCGTCGACTCGATTGCCTTGGATGGCATCTTAAGCCCATCTCGACTAATTATCGACATTTCTCCACTTTCGAATCTGCATATTTGGTTAAAAACCAATACAACGAATAACTTCATTCAAAGATGAGCATGAAGTCTAACGTCGACTCCCTCGGATGGCATCTAAGCCCATCTCCATGCTCCTTTCACTTTCAGGAACATCTACAGAGCCTAGCGTACGGCTCACTCCCCAGCATCGATCTTTCCAGGTGGCATCTTAAGCCCATCTCCAGCATCTCTCCTATTCAGACAACAATCTCGAGTTCAGCGTACGACTCATTCCCCATCGAAATCTCCAACTTCTCCAAATGGCATCTCTAAGCCCATTCCGCATCATCGAGCGAGTGCAAATTTTCGGTGTACTCGGTGTTCAATCATCTTCTACCTCCGAGTCACGGCGAGCATGCCAATCTAACCCTTCCATTACAAGAAGATTGAGCAGGGAAGCTGTCATACCCAAAATTTTCCCTCCTACTCCTCGAAGATATTTCATACATCTATACTCAAGGATTCCTCAAGGGTTGATCAGACAAACTCTCTCCTAGACAATCAACCCAAACTAGGGTTTGGCAATTCTCAGATCAAGATGGACTTCCAACATCTCCAATGGTCATCATGCCTCCTCATATGCTTCAAAGATTCTCCATGTCAAGTTTCAAGCCTCACAAGTCAAGTTTCCTCAAACAATTGCTCAGATGGTTGAAAATCAGTTGTATTGGACAAAAAGTCAATTGTGGTCAACATACAGTCAAACTTCCTGATTTTTGGTCAACATCCTCATTTTGAAGTCACATTCATCATTTGATCAAGGGTTGATCATGATTCATCAAGACAACTCAAGATTTGCACAAAAGTCAAACTTTCCAAATTAGGGTTTTTCAGTGAAAAGTCAACTGAACTTTGACTGAGCATAACTTCTTCATACTTTCTCAGAAAATTTTCCACCACCTATCATTTTGAAGGAAATTCAATTCTCTACAACTTCATGTCTCACAAGAATGTTCAAAAAATGCTTCATTTGGAAGGTATGGATCAAAACATTACAGGTCCTTTTCAAAGTCAACAAAAAGTCAACTTTTTGTTTTGAAGATTTATTGCGCATGGAAACTCAAATTGAGATGAAACCAAAGAGGTTGTTTAGAGGACACTTAGAGCTTTCTAAAAAGTCAAAGAACACTCAAAAATGTGGAAAATTGAGCAAAATACACCTTGCACAAGTTGAGAATTTTTGAAGAGGTGCACAAAGAGAAATACTTGTAAAAATCCAAAATTTTGCAAATGGGCCTAGTTTTTCTTGGTTTAAACTTGTTCCTTATCTCATTAGGAACCTTCAAGCCCAATGCCACAATTTTGTCTTTATTTTCTATTTAATTTGGATTTTATTCATTTAAAACAAATTAAATTAAAAATAAGGTATAAAATCAAAATTAAATGCAAAATTGATTTTCTCTCATACTTGAGATCCAAGTAACTCACAGTGGCAAATTTCGAAATTTGCATTGATTTGAAAGAAATTGAAGAAATTGGATCAAATAAGGAAGATTTGATTTTGTACAAAATCAAATAATTTTTGCATTGATTGATCATTATTTGTTCCTCAAATCATTAAAATTCATCTACTATAAATGTACAATGCATACAACATGGACAAGAACAAAAAAATTGCTTGGAGGAACCCTAACCTAAGTCAAAAAACCGTGCCCTTCAAGCAACTTGCAGCCATAGTTCCAGCTCGATTCAATTGGTTTTAAGCATTCCTTTGCATTCCTTGGAGTCCACAGGTCGATCAGACCTTTACATCTCTCAAAAACATCAAGAATTGAGAAAACACGATTTGGTTTGTTCATACTTTTTCAAATTTCGATTTCTATCATTCATGCATTTTTAACGTGTTTTGATATTTGCTTTATGTTTAGTTTGAAGTTTGCAAGCTTTCTGGACAATCCAATTGCATTTTCATGGCCTGAATCGAAATATACCATGGCTAGGGTTTTCTGAACCAATTTAGGGTTTCCTTAAAACGGAAAAATTGGACCAAATGAATGCCACCAGTGTGTTTACAATTCAATTTGCAATCGATTCATGTACTCACAATCCAATTATATTGCTTGTATGGAGCTTTTGAATTATGCAGGGGCCATAGCGCGAACTTAAGCGCTAAGTTTCGAAATTCAAGCGAAGAAGAAGGTGTTCTTCGCGCGTGATTTGAATTCCCAGGAAGCGTTTTTGCTTAAAACGTATTCGTTTCATTTTCTAAACACGTGGACGCTCTAGCTCAGTTGGTCATGGCAGCGCGTTGTGAAGCAAGGGTCACCGGTTCGATTCCCAGCCATGGCAATTATTTTTACAAGTTTGAAAACTCACTTATATTTTTCTATTTTCTATTTTCTTTATTATTTTCATGTTAATTTAATTTATCTCTAATATTTTTTATCATGCATCAAAAAACACCCAAAATATTTATTTTTTGCATAATTATCATAAACATGTTTATTTAATTTTTAAAATTAAAATTATTATTTTTGCATGCATATTTAATTTAATTACTAATTAATCATTTAAATGGCTTTTAATTGTTTTTAAATTATCAAATCAATTCCAAAAATTTATCTTATCATGCTAATGTCATTACAAACATAAAACCTTTTTCTCCATTCAAAAATATTTATTTTTACTAACATTTTCTTCTTATGCAATTTTCTTCCGTTTTCCAATTATGTATCTGTTCACAGGTTGTAACGTTTCGGACGATTGTTTTTTCCTTGCTTTTCTTTTCCAATTATGTAACTGCCTATGGGATGTAATAGTTTAATTAGGACTTTATCTTTCTGCACTTTACTTTCCGCCATTTACTTTCTGCACCCTATAAACTGTTAGTAATTAGGCGTGTATGGCAAGATAAAATTGGACATAGATCACTCATAATTTCAAGATAAAATATCTGAATTTGACACACTCTTTTCACACATGCACCCCTTAGGGTAATTCTCTCTCGTTGCCTTTACGAATTCAAATGGTCATGTCCCTCGAACGTAGAGGTATTCTAGCGATTGCCTTCAAAACAAAGCATCATAGTCCCTTGATACAAAGATCATAGACCCGATGTTGTCTACGAATACATGATCTTGACCCTCGATTGTCGCCTCGAAAAATGATGATAGTCCCTTCGAATATGCTAGGATACTTCCTACAAGTTGCCTTCTATGACCATCTGATGTCCCTTAGAATGTCCCTTCTACATCCAACGAATAGGGTTACCTACCAACTAATGGTATGGATAGCGCTATTCTAAAGGAGGCAATAAAACAACAGCGACCATTACGAGTAGGTAATAAGACTTTTAGTTGCTTGCTCTATCAAAATACTTTTCACACCTCACGGTTTTGTCAAAGTTCAAACTCTTTTCAAAGCGAAACATTCTGAACACTTTGTCGTTCCTACATGAATCATTACAAAGTCAAAGCGAAATGCCTTTTCAAAACATTTTTGTCAAACACACGAAAGCACAATTTTAAAATGATCTAAGAGCAACTAAGAGCCCGTAGATAACTACGGATGGAAAGGGTGCTAATACCTTCCCTTTTCATAACCTTCTCCCTTACTCGAGAATCTAACGAAGGTCTTTTAGGTTCTTTTCACCTTCCCTTAATTGGATAAAAGAAAAGTCGGTGGCGACTCTTGCTATCCGCACATTTGCGATACAAAAATCTCAAAGTCGAGTTCACCGTACATGTAATAGTGCTGAAAGTTCTCCGCACTTCACAATATTCTTCACCTTCGTCTTGACTTAGTAGATCGGATTATCGAAGTCATATTTAGCAATAGCATATTTGTTATCGAGTGATCCAGATTGAATGTGGATCTGCATTTTATTACGTGGGTGTGTGTAAGAACACATAGCTTTTGAATAGGTGATAAGATAAAAAGAAAGACAGGGAGCACAATATTTGAATGCAAAATTCCAATGATTTATTGAATGAAAATATGTGAATCACAAATAATAACCCTCACAAACGAGTTGTGGTGCCCCGGGAAAGGCACTAGGCTTAGAGTTTTATTGTTCGAAGCAAAAAGCGCAAAACAGAACAAGCAATTACTCCTGTCTAAAGGAGATTGGCATAACATCCTTAGTCGTCCAATTGTTGAGTCCATCGCCAGGAGTTAGGAAGATCCAGTTGTTGATGTCGAAGTCACCATCATCGTCTTCTATAGCATGAAATCCATTCTTGTTGATGCAGAATGGAGATCCCTTTGCGTTCATGATGTATCATCTTCTGACCTTTGGAAGTGAAGCCTAAACCAGTCTTGTTAGATTTGAATGGAAAATCGGGCAGTGACCCCAAACGGTACAACCTCCTTCTTCCTACGGCTCTGGAATCTTTAAGTGAGGCCATCTTGGTGGAACTCTAGTAACCAGGATTGACGGGACAGTAAGCGGGGCATGACTCATGAGAACTACTTTGAAAGCTTGCGGGGAGTTTCGACGAATTCTCCTTCCATTTCGATGTATCGAAATGACTGCGATAACACCATGTATTCTTCTTCTCCATCTTGTAACAATCTTCCCTTTCTTTGGGTACTTCAACCGATGTAGAGTAGAGGTAATAGCGCTTTGCCCATGTATCCAAGGCGTCAAGCATGAAAGAATAAGTTGTACAAATGTCCATCACAAAGAAAGTTGAGTCAAAATTATAGGAACCTACTTTGATCGACGGTGAGATTTCAATCTTCTTTTCGAACCATCAAAAGCTCTTACGATTATGTCCTTTGGGTTTCATGACCACTTCTTCAACATTAAGTTGGTTGAGAGAACTCTTTGGAAGGACATCGAGGCGGAGCGGTATCCACCAATACATGAGACAACGTAATGTCCTTGCATTCCATAGAGATGTGCAAGGCTTTGTTATGTTTTCTTCCGGTAGGAGTTAGATCAGAAAAGCCCAAACCATTGTCTGCGGTCAGGCTAGGAATACAACTTTTGAATTGGTCAATAGAAGTGTCTTGCGGTATATGAGCATTCTTCAAAAACTTCACCAAGGCTTTAGCATGAGCCACGAGCATAATAACCGAGCTAGCATGGAAATCTTGGACGAGTTTGTCTTAAGCTGCTCCACCACATTATAGTCGCTCTTTTTAATGATCTTCAGAATTTCCTCCATTTCTTGCTTGGAGGTGTCTTCAGCAACTTCCTTTGGTACTTTTGTCTGAGCAGGTTGAGTCACTTTCTCTTTCCCTCGAGCCTCAGGAGTTGGTTCAATAGCATGAATGTGAATTGGTGTAGTAGTATCCTTTGGAGGAGAGATATCTAGAGAAAACACTCTTACGGTTCGGGTTACTTTGCTTGATCCGGTGATATTGTTGACATCAGGGCTAGCGACTTCATCATCTTGTCTTCAATGGCTAATGGCTCTTGCTTGACGCCATAATAGCAGGCTTCGGCTCCATACCTCCAGGGTATAGCTTTGTTAGAGGAATATGGAATTGATTTAGGAGTGGTAATAATTAGATGTGCCACTCTAGGCATAGGATCGGTATAGGTGATCCTTATTATGTTCACATCAGCATATACTTCGGGATAATCATCTCCCTATCTGGTTGCCTTGATCTTTTCAATTGCAATCTTGTAGCTTTCAGGAGCGGTATACTTCACCATGAAATCAAACTTCCCACTTGGTTGTCCCAAGGTATCCTGGACTTAGTGCGGCGCTTATGTCTTCAATCTTGAGGCTTTTAGAAACATCTTCGCACAAACTCTCAACATACGGAGCTTTTAAGAATAGCACTTCTTAGTTGTCCATCATGCGTTGAACATGCCTCTTCAACCAACCACATCCATTGGATTTAGATGCGCACCAACTTGAGTTGTCAGGACATCTTGGAAATAAACTGGCTTGCAACAAATCCTTCTTGTGGACATCGGGGAATGGTCACTCATTCACATCAAACACATAGGAGTCATTGTCAATGGCGTTGGCACTCTTACCATGGTCGGCATTGGTGCGTTGATCACATTCGGAGTTTTGACGGGAGGGTCAATTCTATTTCGGGCTTCAATCATGTCTTGAATCTTGTTCTTGAGTCCTATGATTGTTAATGTCGTGCCCTGGGCTGTTGCAGTGGTATGCACACCTTGCATTAGGAGTGTACTTCGGAGAGAAGGTGTTGACGTGTTGAGGAGGATCCCTCAAGGTAATCAGCTTTGCTTTCAACATGTGTTCTAGTGCTTGAGACAACGACATGTTGATCTTCGCAAACTGTCTTATTGGCGCATTCTGTCTGCGTGCATTGTCTTGTTGAGATTGCACTGGCGTGGGATTGGAGATCAGAACTTCCTCCACAGTTGATTGCGATCACTTTGTCATGGATCTTGACCATACGGCATTGGCTTCTTTCTTCCCACCAAAATATCTCTTCCGATTATTCAAGGAAGTTTCGACTTGAATCTTTCCGCTCTTGATTCCGCGATATGTTCTCCTATCGATATTAGCTCGATGAATCCGGCTGAGGAGTTTCCAATCAGATGATTGAAGAATGGTCCTGTCATAGTTCCCATGAACATATCAACTAATTCCCTATTAGATAAGGGTGGTTGAAATCTTCACTAGATCTCTCCATTTACGGGCATACTCTTTGAACTTCTTGTCACGGCCCATAGACATGCTGCGATTGCATACGGGTTGGTGCCAATTCACATTATCTTGGTCTTGTTTATAAACATCGCCAAATCATTCTAGGTATGAATGTGGGTATTCTCTAGTGATAATACCACTCTAAATGTGTTCGAACAAAGCGGTCTTGAAATAAATGTATCCACGACTTATGGTCTTCAATATGAGGTGGATCTTATGAACATAGAACTTCAGGTGCAACGGGCAGAAATGACATCACACTTAGCAAAGGTTGAGACCTTGAACTTTCGGGGAATCACCACTCCGGGAACCAGAATTAGATCATCAACGTTCAACCTTGACAACTTAGATTTTACACAGCATTCAGGCGGTCTTCAAGTTGCTTGTACTTTTCGTTGTTAGGGTGCTACTCGCTCATATAGTTTTCCTCTTCGTTTTCAGACTTATGATGGCTTCCTTCATTGTTTTTACTCTTCCTTCAGTTTTTTCGTTCTTGTCTTAGAACTCAAGTTGTCTGACTAATTTAATTAGACCTTTGTGCTTTCTTCCCAGGTTGATAATGCCAATGGTCTTCTTCTTTTTGATGATGAGCTTCTTCAGATCTTTATGACCTTGGGCTAAATTGGTGAACATCTCCTGGAATTGAGCATTCTGAGCCTGGAGATCTTTGACAGTTTGTTCGAGATCCATTTCTGCTGAAATAAACAGCGAAAGAATAAGAGAACTGGTCTTCAACATACCAGTTATGAAGTGTTATGCTATGATATGCAATGTTATGCAATGCAGTGTTTTCAAGGACTTTAGGAATTTAAATTTGGTAAACAAAGCACGAAGAAACTTTTTTATTAGTCTGATCAGTAATACAAACGAGAGTTCAAATAAAAAATAAAATTCCTAATGCTTAGGCCTCCCATGGACGCTTCCTCTTTGTGTTGACGTAGGTGTTAATGCGATGCTCCTCGTGAAGTAGCTTCGTCAACTCCAATACTCTTTTTATCTTGCATAGCATTGAGCTTCGAATGTATCCCTTTCTACTTTGAGTTGAATCCAGGATCTCTTTAATTCTTCAAAATCAGTAGGCATGTCTGGATGAAGAATGGTATAGGGTTCTTCACCTCTGACAACAGGTTCTATAATTACTAGCGAGATAGCATTATATGGCATCATGAGGTTTTGGTGTGACTCACACCCATTTGAGTTAAGGTTCCCAAGGAATGGAAGTTTTATGCCCCAAGGTTTTGGTATCGTTTTCACCATTCCCCAAACGTGCACAAATCTTTGGCGATAACCATGGAGATTGTTGTCATAGTCAAATATAATGTTTTGGATAAGTATATCATGAGGACCGTCTTTTCGAGCATAACTGTCATAATGCCAAAGAAGGCTTGTAGGTGATACCTCCCTTATGCCAATGAGTGGTACATTAGAATTCTCCACAATGTTCAATGAAAGTGAATTCCTTTTGAAAGTAGAGACACCAATGGATATCCGAATGAGAGAGTAACATCAACCTTTGAGACCATTTCACCCTTTGTTCGTTTCTTCATTCTTGGAGGGAATGTGTGAAATAAACCACCAGGATAATAACGGTATGCAACACATGAGTTCCTTGTCTTTTCAAAGTGAGTGTGGGAGAATGTAGAATGTCTCCAGCAAGGTAGGCACAGGGGTTATGAGTAAGGAAAATCTTGATGGCGTTCACGTCTATGAATTGATCTTGATTAGGAAATAGCACCAAGCCATAGATTAGCAAAGCCAAAATGTCTTCGAAAGCATGGAAACTCATAGACTTCAGGAATTCTCGAGCTTTCTTTATCAGAAATTTGGCAAGCAAGCCCTTAACTCCACTTCTTGTCTCACAATTGTCTTCAATGTCCGATCACTTTAGATGTAACGCTGATGGGATATCTTCAAACCTCAGAACTTTTTCTGAACCGGTGAATGGTATTTGATCAAGAATGGGTATCCCGAGTAGCTTAGAGAACTCTTCCAATGTAGGTACCAACTGATAGTCTAGGAAAGTAAATCAGTGATGTTTCAGATCAAAGAATTGGAATACGACGCTCATCATATCTTCTTCAAAACCTGATGTTACCGAGTCGAGTCCATGCCTCTTGATAAACTGAGAGTGATCGAGAATTTCTGAGACTAACTCTTTGAGCTGAGAAGGTATACCCACAAAGTTGATTCAGATAGTCTTCTTGGAAGCCATAACCCTACAAAACGAGCAAAGATAAATCCCTAGGTCCTTGAAATGGTTAGAAATGTTATGATGATATGATGTTATGATGTCATGTTTAAATAGAACACACAAGAAATTCATACAATAGCCCTAGGTTTAAGGCTTGCATGAGGTATATGTGTCACCCTATCGGAGTTTGAATGGGTTCAACCTTGTCCTATAATAGTAACCGGTTCTAGGAATCTCAAATCATCAATCTTTCTCGCATGCTTTATTTCAATACGACTACCAAGTGGTTGACGAATCATCCGAAAGTCAAATCTCAATGAGTGCATCGAGTATCAACCAACCTCATTCTGCACAAGTCGGCTATCTCACTACCTTCTAATAGACAAGATGGGTCATTATGGTTCTAAAGTTGAGTGTACAGGCTAGTATAATGAAACAAAATGTATATAAGAAAATTATTTTCGAAAATAATTTAAAACGAAAAGCACGTAGGCTTCATTCCCAATTCAAATTTTCGAAATTAACCTACGACTTTTCTGTGGTAAACCTATACCGATAATGCTTGTCCGTAGCTACAAGACCTGCAACTCACAAAATCCAAAACGAAATATAAATAAGATATGAGACCATAGATCGATCGAATTTGATTCTAAGCACGATGGTGCCCATGGTTTGGTCCAATTTGCCTGGTTTGAAAACCCCAAATCGAAGCTTCAAACCCTAGCCATGGCAAAATTGTATACACACTTAAACTTAAATCAAACGACCGAGATAGCTGAAAACATCATCATGAACACAAATATACAATCAAAATATGTTAAATATGCAGAATCTTGAAATCGATTTTTAAAATAAATGAGCAAGCCGTGATTCTATTTGGCCGATTCTGGATGTATGGATGGCTTGTGAATGGCTGGATTTCTTTAGAGGACACCAAGGAACGTGATGGAATGCTTTGTTTGGCTTGAATTGATCAAATTATAGATTTGCCAATTGCTTGAAGGTCATAGATTTTTCAAGTTTGTCTAGGGTTCTTAAGGCTGCCAAAATTCATCCCTGGCATATGGAAACCTTGTGCATATATAGTAGAAGCAAATTAGGTCAAGAGATGTGAAGAAAATATTTGGCATTGATGAAAAGATATTTGATTTTTCAATCATCCAAATTTGCATCAAATGTTTCCAATTTTGTATCAATATCATGCCAATCATATATTTTCGAAATTTCCAACTATTGATGAGTATCTTGGTCCTCAAGAATGACAAATATTCAATGTTGCATCAATTAATTTGATTTTAGTATTTTTATTTTGATTAAAATTGGATTTAAATACAGATAAATCCAAAAACCAAATAAAATAAAATAA